>VYZQ01010997.1:16038-26785 GCA_013400655.1 Mystacornis crossleyi
TGCAGATTTCTCCCAGGAAATGTGCATTGCTTAATTTCTGAAGGGAAATCAATTTATGATTTTTACAATGTTCGCATATTTTCATCGTGCTTTTGGGAAACTGCCCCAAATTATGTATTCAATTATTAGATTTATATAATGTGAGTGACTGAAGAAGATAAATTTGATATGTCTTGGTGAATTAATGCAGATGGAAGTCCTGTCGCCATGTATAAAAAAAGGAAATAATAATTAATAAAGAATTTGTGACTTGTAATGAGAAAAATACAAGGTGTAATGAAAAACATAATGAATGTTAACTTCCTCTCTGCAGTCCAGGTAGGAAAATATAATCCTCCTTAAGACCTTAATAGACTCAGACCTGAAGCCCTGAATTAGAAGAAACTTGGCATCTGTGCCAGCCTCTGCTGAATCAAAGTTCACATTTAAATGAGGCTTCTCACTTTCAAATTTTCAATTTTCTTTGTTTCTTTCAGACCTCCTTTCCCCTGCACCCACCACCACACAGCCTCTTTTTTCCTTGTTTGTTGCCAGAATGCAGAAAAGTGCTTTAAGCATTTTTCCCAGCTTCATCTGAGGATAAACATCAAACTAAGTGAGATGCAAATAAAAATGCCATCTGTTTTCATATGTTTTAAAGCGCCTGACTTTTTTTGTTTATAATTTTAAAAATTACTTAATTTTAAAACCTCAGACTTTAAATATCTTCATTATGGGGTGAAAACTAGAGAAAGAGCAAAGGATGAAGAAAACTGTTTTTTAGATGCATATTTTCTTTTTCCCTGACAAACTTTAACAGAAGCAGCTGCAAGAATGAAAAAATTATCTGTATGATATTTAACCCTTTGTATGCCAACATAATCTAGATTTTTTAAAAGAATCCATGCATTTTGTGCACATCCCCTACTTGCCTACCAAGTTAAGCGATAAGTGCATTCTCCTCTCTTCAGCTGAAGAAAGCTCTGTGCTCTCATTTTGCATGTGTTTTGCTACTAGTTATGCTGCTGTCCCAGAAGAATAACTGAGAGAAGTTATGACCACTGAGTCACTGGCACTCCTGTGTCCAAAAATGTGAGAAATTTTCTCTGTGAGAAAATAAATTGTTGAGGTACTACCCGCAGGCACAACTATGCACTATGATAAATAAATACAGAAAAACCACAAACAAACCAAAAAACCCCCAAGGTTTTGTGGGTTGTGTCTGTGACTTTCCCTGAAGTGCAGCCTTGAGATGATGTGTATCTGCAATTGTACAAAACTTGGCTGTACAATGGTCACATTTGGTGGACAGGAGATACGGCTGTAGGAAATGGGCATCAGCCACTTTTCCAGTCCCTTTGTCCCAGGCTCCTTGATAGTCAAATTAACCCCCAGTATCATATATGAGTATGTCTAAATCTACAGTTAGAGCAAAACCACAATAGGAGGTGCTACTCAGGCTGTCCTGTGTCCTTGGGATCCCTGTCCCAATGGGCACATATTTTTTCATGCTGTGGAGGTCCCCAGACAGCTCTTTTTTGATCACTACGTGCAGCCTGGTAACACGCAAAGACTGAAGCAAAGACAGAAGGAATTGACCTGATTTGGGTGTCCATCACTCATTCTCCCATGTGATTTCTTTAGGAGAAGGAAAATGCAGGTGCCTCGAGGCAGAGCAGGGCTGGGCACAAAGAAGAAGGTGGCAGTGACAAGCAGCCACAAGCCTCCCCAGATGCCACTTCCCTGCAGAGATGCTGCAGCTTCAGGAGCTGCAGGCTGCTCTCAGAGCTCCAGTCACTGCTGCTGCATGGGACTCTCATGGCAAAGAAATAAAAGCTACCACCCTTAGTTAAGAGGCATCCCGGTCATCACCTCCTGGGGCTACGCTTCCTGCTGCAGTGGGGTGCAACCTGCAGGGCTGCCTGTCAAGCAGAGACATAATTTGCTCTTCTTTGCAAAGCAGAAGTGCCCTTGATCCACAGCCTGGATTAAAATTCAACTTTGAAGGTTTTCTGAGTGGTGCTACATTCAAAATTTTCCCATAAATTAATTTTACAACCCAACAATTATCTCAGAAAAAGGATTTCCAAGCACCACAGCTGTGTTGCTGTGTCCTTCTTTCACAGAAGCTTGGGTTGGAGTAGGATATCCTTTCTAAAGTCTGAGTATAGGATCCCCCAGTCCACATTTTACCTAGGGACACCTCTGGTAGGTCCCAAGATACTAGCTGAAAGTAATTTCCCTAAATGAATCCATCCCCCTCAAAAGAAGTGGGGTCAGATGGAATCACGGATGCAGCCATGAGTTCCAGTACACAAGCCTGGTGCCAGTGAGATGGGCTAATCCCACTCCTCTGTGAGCATCAAATACAGCCCAGGATCCTACACAGCTCTTTTACAGAGCAAGGAATTAGCCAGTTGTATAAGAAATTTGATCCTTTGCACTACTTCGGAGTACTGTTTTTTGGGGTGGTTTTGGCAGTGTATTAAGAAAATGTATTAAAATACATCCTCAGGAAAACACACCATTAAATGGATGGCACACAAGATAATTGCATAACCTTACAATTTAGCCAAGTGCATATGCACTAAGCAATATTTGCTGATCATCTAAGGAACTGCTCAGGAATTTTAGCAGCTTTTTAAAGCGTGTTACTCTTATCTGTTAGTCCTCTGTAAACAGCATTTGCAACAGTTTATAGACATCAGTGACTTGTGCTGAGCAAAAGATCATTGCTGCTCCAATATGTATAATTTAGTACTTTGTGTGTTTCAACGCTAGTGCAACTAATGTTCACTTTACCCAGACAGGATCTGTGACTCAGATTAATATGCTGATTTCTTCTCCATTGCCACATAATATAAATAATCTCTGCCCATGCTATCTTTCTCTGTCTTCTATGTCCATTTATCTTCCTCTTTCCACTCATTTCATACAAGGAGGTAGGAAAATACGGTGGGTGGCTCGGTTTTTGGCTTTTTTTTTTCCTGAAGATAAATGCTTTTTACTGTTTTCAATTTTCATGCTATTTGTTTGGGGTTTTTTACTACCCTGTCTCCTTTTACATCTTTAACTGTCTGTCTTCCAAGATCCCCATCCACCTGCCCAGGTCATGCTCCATCTCAGAGGCTACTTTTGTCTGAAATAGTTTGTGATGCTCTATTTGTTTCAGATGATAGCTAATTCTACTCATTCTACATGGACAAAGTGAGTTTTGTTAGACTAATATTTAACCAGGCCAGAAATGACTGACATCATCTAACCTAACTCTGAATAATACTGGCCACAGGACTGCCTTAAATTAACTTCCCTCTCAACTGGAGGAGACCTCTAGAAACACATATGAACTTGATTTAAATGATTCCAGTGATGGTAAATCCACCACAACCCATGATAAACTGTTCCAGAGTTCAATTAACATCTCTATTAAAAATGTGTGCTTTATTTGTAGTTTACATTTATCTGCTTCATCTTGCACCAACTGGATGCTATTAAAGCCTAGTTTGTTTTAGAGTTCAAAAAGCCTTTTCATAGTGAGTTTCTGGTTTTGATATAGGTACTTATGCATTTGTTGAGTCTCACCCCGAGGCAAGCTTTTGAGGACTCTGGTCATTACTACAGCCCTTCACCTTCTTGACATGTAGACATGAGACCCTGCCATTGTATTTTTTCTCTAAGTTCCATGACCATCTAAAGCCACAGACAATTTTTCAGGTGGAATTTTTAGTCTATATTCCACTGTTCACACATCTGAAGAAAGAAATTTTATTTTTCAACAAAGCATCATGTTCAGATAAAAATCATCTTGAAAGCTTCCTGCATAGGAGACTGGGACAGGGAGAGAAACATCACAGCCGACATCTATCAGGACACCATTTATGAATTGTTCTAATAGTGATACTAAAAATGATACTAAGAGATATCTAAAAGTGATACTACTAGTAGCATCCAGCTGTTCATACTAATGGCAGGTGATGGTACACTCAAGTATTGAGGCACAGATGATCCTGCATTTACAATCTGTCCTTTTCATAATTTACTTCTTCCCCAAGCCTCTCAATATCAGAACAAAGTTTCATATAACAGCACTGAGAATCATTTTTACATTATCTTTCACACAGATCATCTTGACCTGCATATTAAAATATGTAAGTATGTTTCAGTATTTAAAGAGAAGTTTTTGATTTTAAATGTTCTGCCTTCCCCCAAAAGAACTTGAAGTGAGCTTTACATATTCTGAGTCCATTAAAGATATTTAATCACCATATATCTTCATCTACTAAGATAATCATGGGTAGAAAATAAATCACATTTGCCTACAGCTCTTTGGAACTTGTAGAAACTTTGACATTTGAAATATAGCAAAACTGTCTTTAAGTAGTGTATCATGGGTTTCTGAGATGACAAATATCACTCACTCATTATGTGCTCTGTAAAATACTTTAGATTTTGTTCTTTCATATCTGTACATCAAAGCAATATTAAATTTAGAAACAAGAACAAAAATATGCCCAGCAGTAACTTTCTGCTACTTCCATGAATTGTAAACATTTTAGACAGGAACAAGTTAAGAAAAACTAATCACAGATCCTCCAAGTCTCCTGAAATGAGCAAAAGAACTACCCCTGACTTCAATGTCTATGAGCCAGTCCCTTAAAACTAGGACTGGAATGCTTCATTCACAGGTTTAAAAAAAAATAAAATGAGTGAAAAGAGCAATTCACTGTTGTACAAAATAGCTAGTTTTCCTGACAATCAAAAGTTTTTAGTTTTAAAAAATAAATAGGTAAACCAAAACAAAACCCAAAACAGAACCGTTGAGCTTGGGAAATAGAAAATATGGATACTCTTCTTAGACAGTGCAGACTCCCCAGCCCACAGATAAGAACTGATTCTACTTGTAAATCTCTACTGCTCACCTTAATACTCTAAACTTTTTTTATATAACTTCTCCCATATGTGCACATGTTTAAAATCAAACTGTTTCTTTCGCTGAGGTGGAAGAGAATTTATTAATATTTCTGGAGCTATGTGATGCCAATACAATATAAATTCTACATCCTGAGGCATTCTGTTAAATTGAACAATGTTTCTCCTAATACCTGATTGCCCCTGTAAGACTGTGTCACCTTTACCAAGAGCGTTTGTAGGACATAAAGTTCTTATACAGAGCTGTAGCAGTTTGGGGTTGAAAGTGTGTGTAGTTTTATCCAGTAAGACAATCTTCCTAGCAAGGCCTCAAGCATGATGTGCAGCTTCTTTTGGAGTCTTAGTGTGCTCTGCAGAAAGCTGGGTATTACTTTTTGTTAGGAAAGATCCCAAATTTTGCAGTATAAGAGTGAAAATTGACAGAAATCTATGACTTCAGGGAGCCTTCAAATTTTTCAAATTTTCAAGCGTGTTCAAGTTTTAGCCTGATGATGAAGCATCCATTCTATAATCCTGCTTCTGTGCTATCGGACAGTGCCTTCTTTTTAGTTCATCTTTCAGTCTACATTTGATCTTTACTACGCTGTGGACTTGCCTTTTTAAGTTTAAACAAGCCTGGTACAGGGCAGATCCCATCTATCAACGCTATTATTTCTGGCTTTCTCTGTGACCTCAGGAAGGCAATTCTATTTCCACACAACCATACAAATAAACTCACATACTTTCTCAAACTTCAGGGTGAGAAACATTTTAAAACTAGGGCTGAGAGTTTCTCTGGAAATTTACCAAATTATTTTGGAATAGTTACTTCAACAAATTCCAGTAGCTTCACACCTGTGGGCACACTCTTGAAATGGAGACAGCAATTCTGCAGTAAGGGGTAAATTCCACAACAAATCCTCTCCATAAATCACTGCCTCAGCAAGGATATAACAATTCCTCTACATCTACACATCTGGTCTTGTTTTTAATAATTGCCAAAAGATTTAGAATGGGTATTTTTGACATGAGGTGATTTTGTCCTCCTTTGTTGTTCTTACGACAATAATTCTCATCTGTTCCTTTTTAAAACTACGTGAGAATCCTCACCTAGACAGGTTCACCAATTCAACACATTATTATCATAATTACTCTAGTGTTCATTGGAAATTTTATTTGCTGTTTTCACGACAGTAAGAACAAACTGGCTCTCTTTGCTATTTTTATACCAACAGTATGCTCTTGTTCTACAATAATTATTTTATTTTTCTACACTTCCATTACTTTGGAAATAGTTTAGCTGTCTTTTGTGTAACTGGTTGCATTCCACACCCAGTATGCTCACCTATCATGGCATTAATTTCCTGACTCCTTCTTGATGTTTTTCTAAGCCTTTTCAGCAGATAAACAGTATTAAAAAAAAAAAACAACACACACCAAAAAAAAAACAAAACAAAAAACAAAAACAAACAAAAAAACCACAACAGCAACAAAAGACACCCCAACCCTTTCAAAAAACAGACACAGCTTTTTTCTTCCTGAAATTGTCATGAACATATATAAACATAACAATGCAACAAGCATGCAGTGAAATAAATGATAGCAAAATTTTGCCACATAGTATCTGTCTGCAAATTTGCTCATATCTGTATGTGCACATGTGCATTTGCCAGTGCCTGCACTGGCAATTATGACATTTTACCCGCCCAAAATCACAAATATTACTTTTAAGAAAATTGCACACAGCATGTCTCAAGAATATTTTCCTTTGATCAAAGCTGATATTTCAGACATTGAACCAAATGAAAATCATTTACACAGCGGATGACTTAGAGCAGTGAAAAAAAGTGAAAGGCGGTGTTATTAAAATTGGATCAAAAGGACGAAGTGTTGGTAGTCCATTTAAAGAAGACATAAGGAGATAGCTTTTAATTTCTTTATCTAAAAGTATTTTAAGGACTTGCCATCAGGGTGACCATCCTTCTGTAAGCATTTGAAACCTTCACAGGATCAAAGGCCACATGGCACGTACTATATACCCTGAGATCTGAAGGACACAGGAAACTCCAGGGATATTTCAGAGGATGAGGGTGACAATGGGAATTCATCTATCCTTTTGTAATTTGGGGAAGCTCAGAGCACACAGCTTGGTGTTACATTTCCTGCTGATGCTGGGTCTCCCCACCTCCTGCTTGCTCACCTCCGCCTGCAGCCAGAAGCTACAGCACTGCTGGCAGCCTTGTGCTGCAGTTTTATCATGAGAACTGCATCTGAATCACTTGCAAGTCACAGCTGAAAGGCTACAAGCTTCCTCACCCCAGGCTATGAGATATATGGAAGTGTTTAAACAAAGCTGGTTTCAAAGGCCAGAGTAATTTTTGGTCCTGATCCTTTTGGCCTTAGTGCAGCTCCAGAGAGCTGAGTAGTCATAAAGCACAAGCAGTATAATGCATTTTGTATATCTTATCCAGTTTTACCACTTAAAGCAGTAGAATTAAAAAGCAATCAACCAAAAAGTAGTTCTTAATCACTACTCCTTGATAGGGTGGGAAAGGGCAAAAGAAATGAAACCATTATGAATATCAAACTAGCCAAGATGTCATTAAATGAATATGATCTTCTACAGTGCTTAAACTACTGACCCACCTCAGTGCCTTCTGGGAGCTCCTCACATGTGGCTCTTGTCACTCCAGCCCCAAATCACTCACTGCCTCCTCTGGAAAAAGAGACAATTGAGGGCAGGTCTGCCTCCAACCCCTCTCTCAGGCACCCCCAGGAGAACATGTCACAGGTGGCAGAAGGCAGGGTTTGCACAGCAAGAGTCAGGACTAAGAATCACACAGGGCTTCCTCCGCAGGCCAAGAAATATTCCCCAAAATAGGTGTGGTAGAGCTGCAGGTCGTTCTCCTTTGCACAGAGTTGGGATGTCCTTATGTCGCAGAGGGCAGGGCACCACCAGACTGCAGACTGACATGTGAAATGGAGATAAGCCATCTTGCTTACAGGTAACTTCTTTGGACCCCGATAGCAACATAGTGGACATCACAGTGCTCAGTCCAGGATAATTTGTTCTTCACCATGCTGTTCATTCAAACTGCTTGTCTTGAGTTAGCCATACGTTTCTTCAGTTACCTTAGGGTCAACGCTCAGCTGGACTCTGGAATAAACACAAATGGTAGGGACTGACATAACTCCCAATGAACCAAGGAGGATATGGGTTATCTGCTCAGCTTGAGAGGGAGTCTCTGGGCTTATAAAACGACAAAGTATTATTTCGCTTAAGAGACCTATCCAGAAGATTTTCACACTCATTTCCCAACCAAGAGTATATCTTTTACCATGGGAAGGAGAACGCTGGGGCATTCTGATAACCCAGAAAAACCTGTTTAAGACTTCTGAGCTTAGGGTATCTGTGTGTGCATATAAAATATTCTTAAAAGGTGGGTGTATGCATGGAACAACTACATCAGATGATACACACTTCCACCTCCTACAGAATTATATATGCAAAAGAGGGAGGCTACATGTAAAAGAGAGAGCTACCATTGTCTGCATCAAGATAGACACAAGTTTCAGGAAATTATTTTGGCACAAGACTTGGAATACTAAATTGAAATACAATGATAAAACATAGAACCATGACACATCTTCGGTTCAGATAAGGCTGCACAGTATAAAACTCTAGAATGCTGTTTTTGCACCATGGCAGGTGGCTACAGATTCCTGCCAGACAAATGACAGCTAACAGACAGCAGCACTTAGAGAACATAAATCACACTAACCAATTGTAATATTCAGAAATTCTAACTACTAACAGCTCAAGTTACTCTATGGGTGGTCAGAACAAAATAGACTTTGAAATCCATCAGGAAGTACAAGACTTAAAATATGGGAACAGGGATGATTTTTCATACTAATTGAAGAGCCCTCTAATTTTGTTCACGGTATCTTCTATCTTGCCCTCCTACTGAGAGAAGCAGCTGCTTACTGGGAAACATGTGAAAACGTGCTTCAGCACACTGCACACTTAATACTTTGAAGTTAAAATTTATATTAGGAAGTCTTCAATTTAAAGCAGATAAATAAAAATTTCCTTTCTAGTGAAGTTTTATTTACTTCAACCAGTATATGTGGCAACCAAAAAAATTAAAAACAAAAATTCCTTTTGGTTTCCACCTTTTGTAACTTAAATACTTTCAAATGTCCTAAGTTATTAAATTTATAACACTTACATATTTTATTTTCCAGCATCTATGTTGCTTGTTCATTGATAACATTTTGTCACCCGTGTCATAAACAGAAGCATCTTCATTTTGTTTTGTTTTCAGTCTATGTCACTCACTTATGAAGAGAAGCTTTTAATCCAAGTAAGAATTTAATGCATTTTTAATACGTTTTAATACATTTTCTGGGGAAAAAAGGGGAAAGACTAAATTAAACTGAGGGACCACAATTAAGTCAGAATTGACAGCATACTGTGTCTTTTGTTTGAGCAAGCACATTTTTACAAAAGAAGCCCCAGAGATAATCCCCGCATTTAATGAAAATATGTAGAGATTCTACCTTAGACAGAACTGACTGCTTTGTCTCTGGATTATGAAACAGTTAGGATATCAAGCACAAGTCAACTTGTGGCTTTCAGGAATTTTTGTGAGGATTTTTATGCCCTGGGATATTTCCACCATGACCTGTTACAGGAATTCATGTTTTCTTTTGAAGCAACTTTTGGGGCTTGAGTCTGTGCCGCCTTGGTAAGACTTTGTATAACATCAGGGCAGATGAAGAGCAATTCCATGAGAAAGGGATTGTCATATTACGAAAAATTTGGAGTGAGGGCTTGCTCTAGTTATCACCCATTTACACTCCTTGAATAGTGAGAAGTCAGAGAAAGGAACTCCTTGAAGAAAACTCAGAAGTCCTATCACTGTGAGGACAGTGGGAGACTTCACAGTGTGATTTGTAGGAAATGTGGAAAAAATAAGTCCTCCAGCAAAATCAAACAAGCCCAGACTTGTCAAAACTTGTATTTATTTTTGCAAGTAATGGGCTTTTCAAGTGTTAGAATTTTTTTTTTCCAAGTAAAAAGGTCAAAGAGGACAGTAGGGCAAATTTAAGAACTATTTTTTGATATTAATTATTCTTTATATAATTCCTTATGTCTCCACCTTCTATACTATTCATAAAAACACCAAAATCATTACCATGCAAGGAGACTCCTTTGTTCCCTTTCTCCCTGTTGTACGGAAAATAATTTCCAGATATCAAAAAAGGAATACACTTCATATTAGTATCAACATAAAATTCTGATATATTGCTATACCTACTAGCTAGTTTTGACAATTGTTCATTCTGGGGGCCTAACGAATTTATTAAGTAGAATTGGGTATTTCCTTGATACAAAAAATGGGCAAGGTCTCAGTTCCCTGCACAGTATAATTCAAGCAACGGGAAGTAGAGCTGCAGATTCTGCACCAGTTAGCCCTTAACCCAAAAGCTTTTTTACCACATCTTTGTCTGTAGTGCTGTACCACAGTAGTCTTTAGTCTGTTCTTTCTCCTACTTATTTTAGACTTTCTTCAGTATTTCTATTGTAGTGGTCATCAGAACATGCATCCTCCTGTACGACCCCAATGTTCTTCATACTGACAAACATCTGTAAGATGCTTTTAATTCTTTCAGAGAGCTAGCTCAAAGAAGTTTATTATTGTCTTATGTTTACCTTGAAAGCAGGATCTCATTGCTCCAGGGGCTGAGAAAGGAGAGAAGATGCTGTGTCTCAGCTAAGCTGTGGTAGCTGCTTATGCTCATTCCAAACTTCAACAGAACAAAATAATCTAAGTCAAAGTATGTAGTAATGCTA
>VYZQ01010997.1:29630-57387 GCA_013400655.1 Mystacornis crossleyi
TGAAAGAAGAGTCCTTCAAGGGGGTCTACAACAAAGTCTCTGCCACTTTTGTGCCAAGTCCAGCATTTTGATAACCCCTTTTTATGCACAGCTTAAATCAAGTGAAAGAAACTGGGTCAGGAGAGGTTTAGGCTGGATACTAGGAAGAGGTTCTTCACCCAGAGAGTGGTTGGGCACTGGAACAGGCTCCCCAGGGAAGTATTCACAGCACCAGCCTGACAGAGTTCAAGAAGTGCATGTACAATGTTCTCAGGCACATGGTGTAGTTCTTGGGCTGTCCTGTTCAGGGCCAGGAGTTGGACTCAATGATCCTTTTGGGTCCCTTCCAACTCAGGATATCTGTGATTCTGTGCTTCTAAGAGGTAGGTCTGGAGAGAAGCCCCTGATGCTCTATTCCTGCTGTCTCCATTTTGAGAACATTTTGAGAACACAAGCAGTTAGC
This sequence comes from Mystacornis crossleyi, assembly GCA_013400655.1. Lineage (NCBI taxonomy): Eukaryota > Metazoa > Chordata > Aves > Passeriformes > Timaliidae > Mystacornis > Mystacornis crossleyi. Next base: position 30,073 of record VYZQ01010997.1, read on the forward strand.
TGGGAGAGGTGCGGTGACCTCTTGGAGGTGGGTCTCAAGATCTGTGTGAGTTCATCCGTGTGGTTTTCAGTGCTACCTCTCTTCTCTTACATCCTGTGAGTCTTCAGCTTTTACCTACTTGATGCATTTTGTTTACATACAAAATTTTCTGGGGGTTGTTGTCTTTGTTCTCCATTCCAGAGGAGAGAGGGGGAAAAAAGAATCTTTGGCTATTTTTGCTGCCCTCCTTTCTAGAACTCCTTGGTCATGAAATATTTAAACTTCTTCCCACAAGGTATCAGACAACATTATCATTATCTTTAATTACAAACTAACCTGGTGTATTTTATAATTAAAGGGAAGTAAATAGCATTTAGAGTTTAACTGTGAGCCTTTGTGGAAGGCAGTGGTTAAGTTAAATCACTTATTGGAAATAGAAAATACTATTCACGAAAGATGAAGATGAAATGGACATAACAACAGACAAATGTGAATCATATCCACAGTACCTTCTATTTCAACGTAAGTTTCTGCATGGTTTCAGCATGAAAAGAAAGAGCCTAGCTCTAAAAAGCGGTTGGGGTAACCATACCATGACACTAAAATACAGCTTTGAACAAAACTATATTTCTTGTGAAATAGGAATGAAAATTGCTCTTGGTACATCTTTAATTAAAAGGTAGCTATCAAAGCCTTTTAAACCAAAGAGATTACCGGATCCCAAATGTAAAGCTTATACTCTCCTCCTTCTGTACAGTCTTCCAACATGAATTTCTGTTTTGAAAGTGTGTGTGCTGAGGAAAAGACACGTGAAAGCTGTGAATATCAAAATGGCAAGACACATATAGCATTAACATGATTTTCAAAGGATTAAAGTCCCAGTAAGTAGTACAATTATTGATACTGATTCAGTCCATTTCGAAGTGGTGTGACATGCTGCTCCCTACGTGCGTGGCAGAAGGAACCAAGCAGCACATGAAATGCTGCACACTGCCTTTCCCACAGGATGGCAGGCAGTATCTGCTCCTTGGCTCGGAGTGCATCACTACCCCACCAGACAGCCCAAACCGAAGGCAGCCAGTGTCACCAACCAGCGACTCAGGGGCATCATCAGCCCATGCAGGCAGGGCCCCAGGGAGCCTGCACAGGCTGTGGCTTGGGACAGAATGGCTTTCTGCTGAGCAGGATATGCAGGCAAGCTGTTCTACAGCAAAGGAGTCAAAATCCCCACAAAACCTTTGTGTGGTCTGAGCCAGGCAGCACTGAGCTTTGGCCAGGCTGAACCAGCACGGCTGAAGGAAGAGCAGAGGTGCAGAGCCAGTCTACACGGCGTGTTGGTACAGCCCCAAACTGCTGGCAGTGAAGTCACTTTTCCATAGTTGGGTAAAAGAGAAGCTTTTAACAGTGTGAAAATGTTGCAGTAAATCATAGTACCAATAACATACACAAACGTATTTACAGCACTAAGGATTCTAAGAGGTTCTTAAAATACCAGAACCTCTCATTTTATTTTGCAAAGGGTAGGGTCTTTACTATAGCACTTGCTATTTGTAATTCTTTCTTTGAGCTACTGTAACAAGGTCCTGTAGTTTCAAGGTTGCTCTGCTGTAAATCTTGCATGAAAATGTAGCACTAATCTGTAAATCTCTGTGCATTTTCATAAATACCGCAGCAAACCTCTTAATTGCAGATTATCATCTTAATGCACATTTCAACACATTTTCTTCTGTGTTCACCTGCCACTCTGCCCACTGACTTCCTCCGTGCTAGAGATCTTCTCCAGTGATTTAGCATCTTTCACTGGCTTTTGTTCTTAAAATAATGTGTGGGCCATCATCAGGCAGACAGTTTTCATGAAGCTAAACTCTCTATGTAATTGGATTTGGCCCGTGTCTGCACACTTCTATCAGCATAATGAGTCTAGGAAATAAGTGTATTTGAAATCATACAGCAATGCCTCAAATTACTAGTATTTGATAGATCAGGACAGTAGTGGTGTTCTGAGGGTTCTTGAAGCCACACCTGTCATCAGGTGTATCCTGAAACCACTGCTGGCTAAAGTTTTTTCCCGGCAGCATAAATAGCATGAACAGTACTGGACACTTCACTATTCAGACAGGCTTACAGAACAAAAGCTTCTTGTTTTCAATCAGCCAAAATTCTAACACCACCAAGCACCTAGCCTTTGAGTAATTAGATCTTCCGCCAGGTACAGCATGCAGCTTTGTGATGCAGGGCACTAGGAAATAGGTTGGCCTCTCTGAATGAACAATGAACAGTTGTCCTCTACATTTATTGGGAGGTAGTAAGCTCCCTCCTTGTCCCTTAGATATATGAGTCTCAGAGATATCAGATGTCTTGTCATTGCCTCCCTACTGGTGTTTTTTCATTCTTTTTTCTGTGACTGATGAAGAGATATAAAAGGAAATAATACTTTTTCTTTATTTTTGAATTATTTATGTATCTTTACCCAGTAGAGATAGGAAGGGAAATAAAGATCACAGATATAAAATTACTTGTTCTAGCTGTTCGCTTATCCCAGTCAGGTGCTTGTTCCTCAACACTGCCCATGTAGGTTTGAGAAATCACAGGAATAATTGCCTCACAAATGCCCAGCAACACAGATTTTCCATCTCCAACCAGAATATCTCCAGGTAGCACTTGACAGAAGTGCTTGCTATTCAGCATGACAGAACTGATGGCAGCCTGCACGTAGCCTGACAATGTAGTATCAGCAAACCTGCTTCCGATCACTGTTTATCTCAGAAGATGACACACCTATTAAAACCAGCACCTGCAGTCAATATAATGCCAAGTTCGTAGGCAAATCTGCATATTCTCCTACCAGCCCTTCACTGAATGCTCCAGAGGGGAAGCCAAAGCTCTTGACATTGGTAGCCTTTCTGCCTCCTACAGAAGGAGACACTGCAAGAAAGTGCTGCTCTTGGGCAATGGCTGTAACTCAGGTCATAGAGTGAAGTAAGACTGGGCATAACCCTACGTGATTTATTGAATTTAAGCTGTTGGCATGTTACAAACACTTTCCAGCACGTGAAAGGGAAACAGGTTCTTCCATTAGACTCTGTAAAGAAATTTGAATACTGGCATGATTTTGTTAGGCACAAAAGATACCTCTGTAGGAAGCCCAGTGCCTAACCAGGGTTGGAGAAAGTCAGTGCAGCTGCAGTTTACCAGAATGTGAGTACAGCATAGCTGTACAGAGCAGGCACTTACAGCTGATGCGAATGATTTACTTCTCCTTATCTGAACAATTCTTGGGGTCAGACATACAGAAGCTGATGAAATAAGTTTTATTCACTTTAGGTGAGCAAATACAGCAAAGATCAGTAGGAAATAGGAGCAAACCATTCTCAAAAATCCTTTCATACATGTTTTTCCTGCAGTAGTGATGAGTGATATTTTGTGAACCTTTCAATGATACCAGTACCAAGTAAGTATCATGAAGTCGTAAGTGTTTTAGTCTTACTACAGTCTTTTGCAGAAAGAATCAGTGCCATTCCAGAACAGTCACTTTTGTACTATGGAGGACACAGACATCTTCTTCTAAAATACTATGTTCAGTTTTGGTCCCTACTACACAAAAAAAAAGATGTGAACAGGTTGGAGAAGGGCCACAAAGATGATCAAAGGACTGGGAAACGTGCCATATGAGGAAAGACTGAGAGAACTGGGCTTGTTCAGCCTTGAGAAAAGAAGTCTTAGGGGAGACCTTATCATCACATTCCAGTATTTAAAGGGTAGCGACAAAGAAAATGGAGACTGCCTTTTACTAAGGAGTCACATGGAAAAGATAAGAGGTAATGGGTACAAGTTACTCCTGGGGACATTCCAACTGGACACAAGAGGAACATTTTTCACAATGAGAAAAATGAGTCACTGGAATAATATCTCCAGGGAAGTGGTGGATTACTCAACACTGGACAATTTTATGATTTGGCTGGACATAGTTCTGGGCTGTCTTGTCTAGGCTGTGCTTTTGCCAAGAAAGGTTAGACCAGATGATCCTTGAGATCCCTTCTAACTTGGTATTTTATGATTGACTCTGTGATTGAAAATAACTTCTGATAGGGGATGCTACAAAGCAGACTGGTTCTCAAAGGCCTGTGATCTACTCTATGTTCTCCTCTTCTGTCTCACAGGACCACATTTTGTCATCCTCTTCCTCTTTTAGGACACACAGATTCTCTGTTGAATACTCCAGTCTTCTCTGAGAAGAAGCAGGTGTTTCAAAGGACAGAAAAAAGGATGTGAAAACACAGAGAGGTTCAAGGCTCTGCTTCTTCTACTAGAGAAGGGAACCTCTGCAAGTAACATCTGTTCTGGCTTGCAGGAGAAAGGCAGGGGCAGGGTAGGACCAGATCCTGCAGGTTCAGGAGGAAAGGAATAAAAGATCTGTATTGTGATCACTGCAAATTGTTACACTGACATAGCAGCAGCACCAAAAATTCTGAAAACCCTTGCTACTGCTGATGGTGACCTCAGTGCATAACCCAGCACTACAGATCTATTCCTTATCCTATAGGGAATCCCTACAGATCTATTCCCATCCTGTAGCTTCTTGTAGACTGCATCTTCACACAGTTTCTGTTTCCAAAAGGAGTCCAGTGGGGCAGAGGGCTTAGTCTAGACATCTGCTGTGATGTTGTGGAACACATCAGGAGTCCAATATCTCATAGATCATGGTGCCCTTCAATTGCTAGTTTTTACTACTAAGTGCCAAATGACATAGTAGTTTCCTAACAGTATTTTCAAGGTGAAAAAAAGTAACTTAAAACAGTATCCCAAATGTTGGTATAGAACAAATCTTTCCTGTTTATTTCAGTATGAGAACATGTGGGTATCAAATAAAACAAGTCACAAGGTCCAGAATAAACAAAAGGAGGAATTGCTTCATCCAGCATGATGTTAAGTTGCAGAACAATAGGAGCATTATCATGTTACTGATGGTTTTGGCCGTTCTATGAAGTTCAGCTCATTCCTTGATAAAAGTATGTTTTTAACACCACAGTACATAGAATAAGTCAGAAGCTGGGATATATCATATAAATTATGGATCCACATTTCTATAGCTCAATGTTTTGAGAGAGAGCAAGTACGTCACTCAATAATAAATCAAGAAATAAAACACTTTTTCATGCAAGGACATGTTCCACAGAATAAACAGGCTTCTAAGAAATTACTTTTCTGTGGAAATTCAGTAAGGAATTAAAAAAAGCTGCCATCTCATCACTTATAATATTATTTGAAAATACTATTAGAACTTATGATTGCTTTTCCTGAGTCACCTTCACTTAGTCTTTATAGTCTCTTCTTTTTACATTGTTTTCAACTGTTTTTTCCATAGCTCATAGCTTTTTAGAAGAGCACAAAGAGCTTTAAGGTGAGGAAGAGTGCAAAAATGTATCTGGGGAAAATATACTGAAGCTATGCAAATCATGAGCTAGGAAATGTGTGTCAAAGTAGATACAGAACTCCAGACTAAAAACAGATGAATGTCAGAAGAGGAACATCTGCTTTGAAAAAAGTTGGCAGCAAATATCAGCTGAGCCTGATCTCTTTTATAACGTCTGCTCTTTTGTTTATATTTTTCCTTATTCTTTTGGTATTTTTATGGCTGTGGCTATTATGGAAGATTTCTTAAGGACATTAGGATAAAGTTGTGAATACTTCATACAGGAAAAGTATAGTTTATCATCTGTAACAGGAAAGAGAGAAAAAAAGAAAAAAAAGCAAATCTATCAACTCTTTCAAAGTAGATTATGTGGAAAAAAATGATGTATTGCAACTGGGACTGCAGACGATTGCTTAGGGATTAGATCTAGTTACTATTTCTTCTGAGACATTGATTCAGTTCAGATGTCTTCTTAATGATAGTGCTGTTTATCAAAGCTGCCTATTTAAGAGTGGTGACAATCTGTATATCTTCTTGTCTTTAATTTCTATAAATAAACCTACTCTATTCTGGGAGATGAAACCCAGCCAAAAATTTCACTAATGCTACTCTATAAGTCAGTTACTATATCGTCATCTGAGGACAGGTTCTATATGTCTGAATATCCAAAAATAACATGCAAGCTAGGCCTCAACTCAGAAATATGCATTTCTTTATGTCCTATTGACTGTCTCCTGCTTAAAGATATGGACATATAAGAGCTTTTCTATACAGATAAAATTTAAGAAATCTCAACTCTCTCCCTCTTTTGACTTTTGAATGTCATTATAAATTTTTGAGTGACTAAGATTAGGCTCTTGACTGCAGAGGGAGTAAGTGTCCACAGTTTGTGGTCATTCCATAAGGAACTTTAATTGGATTTTTGTTTGCAGTATGTGTACTTTGGAATACAGGATTTGATACAGGCAGTATGGGATTTTTCATTTAAACTATTGAAGTGAGCTCCCAGATGACAAAGTAATGACAAACAAGGGAAAACAGAATTGTATTGTTAAAGTCTGTACTAATATAATTCACAATTATAATTTGATTATCTTGACTACTACATTTCTACAGGTTCATGCTTTAACCAAATAGGTATTGAGTCAAAGCTCTGGTATAAAAGAGTATTTTAGAAAACAATTTCAAATAAAGCACTGGCAAAAAACCAATTTCAAATAAAGCACTGGCAAAAAAACAATTTCAAATAAAGCACTGACAAAAAAGAGGTCAGTAAACCTGTTCTTAGTTTGTTCTTGATTACTTGTGGGGAAAATAAAGATTGGGAGAGAGGGTCAATTCTCCTTAAGATTGACAGAAAAAAAGGAAGGAGGAAGGGAGAGGTTGTACAAGATCTGTGAAATAAACTGAGAGTGTTTTATTTAAATGGGGAAAATTCTGAACTACGAAGTGAGATTAAAGGGCAAAACTGAACATATGCTTGAAGATAGAAGCGTGGTGATGTGATTGCAGTGTCTCTATGATCAGACATATGTATTTATAAACAGTATTTTGTGTAAAATAAGAACATTCTTTTTAGTTACAAATAAGTTCATGATCTTTTAGAAGTTGTTTTGCTATAGTTTCCTTAAGGGAATACTTCTGAAACTCTGTGTTTTGATAACAGCTAGGCAGGTGGCCAGCTATGATCTCTGCTCTGAATCACTGAATTGCACATCTCACATTTGTTTCTCCATTCCCTTCTTCCCACTTAGTCTGATTTTGCTGCACCCTCTACAGAACAGATAGAACTGGATTTGGAGTTTTGGGGGGGTTATACCGTATTTTTTTAAAAACATGAGAGCTCATGGATGAAACCTTATCATGCTTTACAAGTAAAGGTTGGATAATAAAGTGCTTTGAAGAGAAGGGTGTGCTACTAGGTACATACTTTTTATTTTTAAGTAGGATGAGAATACAGTGCTTCAAAAACATCCACTGGCTTCTGAAATACAAATTACAAAATCATCTAATCTCTTGTTGCAGCTACACGAGCAATACTTCTAATCAAGCTTCAACAGCCTTAGGGAAGTCAATTCACTGACACAACTCCACCAGCACCTCTGGAAAGAGTGCTAGGTTATTAAAGTTTGCAGGCTGGTGCAGAATTGCGCCCACCCTAACAGGCAGAAAATCACAGTGGATCGTTTCAGTACAAGTGAAAAACTCTATGTAGAAGAGGGAAGAAACTTTGTTTTCATTTAATGAAACAATAAAGAACAAAGACACAACAGAAGTTTCTTTCTTCACTTCTTGGATGTGTGTGAGGACAGGTAAGGGCTGTGAAACTTCAGTGCACAGTAAAATGAGAAGCACATTATTGCCCGAGGGATGCTTGTTATTCTTATTAATCTTCAAGAACACTTTCAATACAGAAACTTTTGAAGTTTCAGAACCAGATTATTTTGGTTTGGAATTCATGCAGAACTGTTTTGCATTATTTCAGGTATGGTATTGCAAATAATTTTTTTTACATTATTCTAAAAGGGATAGGAAAACATACTGAGGGGAACTGGATTGTCATAGAGCAAAACCTGACACTATTCCTTTGATTTAATTTCAGCTAAAACTTACACGACTAAGGATCCAACACAGTGAGAACAAGTAACTAGCCTCCAGTCATAGCCATGTAATAGAACCAGGAATAAAACCACAATTTCTGACTCCCAATCACAGGTAAATTAGCTATTACTTCCTACAGGGTACATCTACATTATCCTTGAGGACAACCTCAAAGCCGAATTCCCAACCTTCCATATTATCTAGATGTGTCAATGCCCATGAGGCTTCCCTTAGAGTGATCCACCTGGTGAGCCAAGAATGAAAAATCTCCATTTTGCTTAGATCTTACAGTACTCACAAGGGAACAAGTCAAAACTGTCTCCTGTCTCCTCCTTTCCTCCCCCATCCGTGGGGGGAAAAAACCCACAGGCAAACTGCAATGAAAATTCAAGGCCAAAGACAGGCAAAACAAAGCTGCTTTCTCCTCCGAAGTCATGAGGTCAGAGACTTGCTATTGCAGAAGACATAAATGGCAGACAGAATTTTTCTCCCTGAAAGTCAAAGACTGAAGGAACTACATCCAAAGCTAGTATTAACTAGCAAGTTGTTCTGCAGTTGACTGTGCAGAGTGTTGCAGATTAGGGTAAGTCTGATGACATACCAGGTGATAACAGCGAGCCAGTTTTTCAGGAAATGCCAAAGGGTCTTGATTTTTCTGCCTAAAGGTGCTGTATCTGAAGTTCTTAACAAACATTATGACTCTCAAGGAGATTGCAAGTGCTGTAGCAGGAAGTGGGAGTAGGTATCAGCAACACCTGGACTAACAACACCCATGTGATACAGCAGAAACAGGATGTTAGCTTTTATCAGGATGGCAATGCAGATAATGCAGGAGGCTGGATTTGGGTATTCTAAAGCATCTCTCCTGACCACAGGACTGACTTGCCTCATGGAAAAATATCCCCCTAATTCTTTAGGAGAGTGATGATCAGCGCTTCTGACCGCAACTGGGACAAGGATAGACAAACATTGCTTCAAAGGTAGTGGTGATCTACCATAAAGGGTTCTGAAAATTGTCTTCCACCTCTATAAATCAGCATCTCACCACTTATCATCAGGAGACAGCAGCCCCAGTAGATGTGCATGATGAAAGCTTGTAGCTGCACCGATGTTGCTGGTGTGATATTTGTATAGGATATCCAGCATTTATGCCACACTTAGAAAGGCTGCAGCAAGCACTAGCAATGGCTGCATGGCCAGTGAGCGGACTATGACAATGGCACTGCTTTCCTGTGATGATTCCTGGCCTCCACACTGGAAGTCTGTTGGAGCTCCTATGTACTGAGGTAAAGCAAAGGGAAGAGGTGCAGTGAAGAGGTGCAGACAGACTGTATATAAAGCAACATGATAAATCATTTGATGTATATGATTCAAGTATGTAAGGCATAGCATGAATATTAGGTATGTTAAGCAAGGAGCAGGGGCACAAATCCCTTTATTTGGCTCGATTGTTTCTTCCACAAAGAATTTTTCCCAAGTTTTAGTTATATTTAAGGAACATCTCCAGGAAGTTCTTGTTTCTATCAATTGACTATTTTTTATGGCTTTGACCCAGTTAAGCACTTTGGCTATGAATAGCAGCCCTAGACTTTGTTCTGTTTCCCTAAAAATCCTTAAAGAGGAATCTAAGAGTTTGAGACCCTCACATGGTAAAAAGAGGAGAGTAAACCAGCTAAATGTTTCTCAATGAAGATTCTGTCTAAATTTAGAAAAATTTAAGCGATTAGTTAGGAAGAGAGCATCTCCCTCTGCAGGACTTCAGAGACACCTCTCTGCTTTTGCAGAGGAATCACAAGCGCTTCTTCCAGGAAAACATTTTAGATACCTAGAGAGTGAGTTAAAGGTGGGTCCCCAGTTTCAGTAATTTCAGGCCTGTTCCTACCCCAGTAATTTCAGTGATTAGAATCAAGCATCTAGAGAGCAGCCTAATGGATTTCAGACCACTTGGGCTTCAATGCCTTGCTAGATTAGTGACTACAAGACAAAGCATTAGGTGATGATCAGAAAGTGTCATCCTAGGTAAGTTCTGTTTCTCGGTCTGGTACTAGTCTGTTCTGTGCCTTATACAAATCAAAGTATTACCCTCATTTTATATAGGAGAAAAAATTATTATCAGCTTTTGGAAAAATATTGAACTATGGACAATGGTTGTTATTATACACACACATCTGGCCAAATTTTGAGGAAGCCATAGAATAGGAAATAGCAGATAGTTCAAGCTGACAGGCTCCACAATGAAAAGTAGTGTCATAACTGCAAAATGCAGTGCTTAAGCTTTAGAAGGTTAAATTGGCAATAATTAACCTTACTTCTCTTTCATATGTATGAAAGAAAGATCAAAGACCTCTAATAAGCCATCAGGACTTGCTTTTGCTTAAAATACAGAGAAATAAAAGGTGCTTTCTGTGAACAGCATTGTTCTTAAAGCATTTTTGAAATTAAAGGGATTATTTTATTTCTGTACAGCCCACCCATAAATTTTGTTTCAATTTAAGCATTTCCAGTTTTACCATGAAAGCTACAAATGGAGTCTTTTAAAAAAACCTTCTGGTGATAGAGGGTTGTATGTCAGAAGAGTACAAATTAATGTTAAAAGAGAAGTAAGCAGCCTGGATAATTTTCTTTTTTTTTATGATAGATGGAAGTGGAAATTAGAGAAGGAGAGAAATTTATGATTTGTTCACATTTTTTTCCAGTGGTGTCTACCTGGAAGTCAGATTCATTACCTGCACCATACTCCTTTGTACCTGCAACACCTCTTCTCCATCCCAGTTACCAGAACATCCCCCAAAGGCTTGCCTGGATAGGTGACCCAAAACAATACTTAAACTCTGTCCAGCCAGCAACAAAAGTACATTCCACAGCACCCTTTGTAAGGCTCCCGAGTCTTTCTGGAAATGTTCTTTGCCATCTCCGGGAAGCAGAGCTCTCCTTGCCGGCCCGGTGCTGTCCACAGTGCGCCATCCCACCAGCAGAAGGCTCCCTATCCCACCGAGTGCCGCGGGAGCATCGTCCCGAGCGGCGCGGGCGGCGGGAGCGGGCAGCGGGAGCGGCCGGGCTGCGCAAGGCAAGGAGCGGGGGACAAGCGCGGAGAGGGAGGCGGCTGCAGCCGCACACGGGGAGCAGAACGAGGGACCTCTGCCAGACACTTTATGGCTCCCGTGCTCTACTATCCAGTACCCATACTCGCTGGTTGTTTGCTTTTGCTTCAGCGCTTACGGCAACTGTGTCTAGTATCTTGCCTCTTTTTACTTTTGCCTTTTAAATGAATTCTCGGTTATTCGGTGTGCAAATATTTGCAGGAGTCTACCAGTTGGCAGGCTCGTATCTCTTTCATCTGCACATGTGGTATGCCCGAAGTGTGGGGTATACGTGGATGGGAACTTCACTGACATCTTCAATATGGCTGATTATCCTAAAAGCCATCCTGCTTGATATTTGTATGTTTTATTAATAGCTGAAGTGCAGAGGGCTGAACTAACCTCTGTGCCAAAAGCTAACTTAGCCTCAGATCACAGAATATGAAATTCAGTAGTACATTTCTTCTGCCTGCCCTCTGCGCTGCAAGAGAGAAAGTCACAGCAGCCTTGAGGGGGCCAGGGCTACACAGGACCCTCCAGCAATCCTCGGGACTATGAACTGCACCAGCACAGAGTATGTCTGTCCATATACTTTCATGCCCCCAAAAGCCTCCCTCTGTGGAAGCGCAATGGTGACCACTTCAAACCCGCTCTAGCTAAAAAATGCCCTTACACTGAAAAACACTTCTGTGAGTTACTTATGGCAGCTTTACAGCTCATTTACGTAAAGGAATCATGAGCCACGGATGAATCAGGCTCAAATAAAATAATTTGCAACAGGCCACACAGTAAGCAGCAGGGAGGACGTGAGCCAGGGACTAAGAGCATGCTCTATTGTGCTTGGTTTTGCCAGTGTAAAAAAACAATGCCAGCGTGCAAAGTACACCAAAGTACATTTTCTCTGCTCCAAATCTTTGACAAAGGGACAAACAAAAGTAGTTTTCTCTTATGTCTTACAGCTGCCTAGAAAACCGACCTTCATGTTTGACTTTCAGAACTTTATGGAAAATTTTAACTCCCTTTTGCAGACAAAATTATAAAGCATCTTTTAAAGAAAACTTTATAGCTGCACTATTCTCCCTTCTCGGAAGGAAACTTAAACGTAGTGAAGACTTTGAAGTGAGCCTTGGGTTTGTTACAATGGACTAACCTGATTAGAAATCATGCAAAGTCTTGCTGCTCTTTAGCTGCATTCCCCCACAGGCTGTATTACAGCTCTCTAACCAGTCCCACAGCATTGAATGATGTCATGGGATCTGCAGCTCAGCGAGATGAAAGGGATAAAGCGGAACCCGCTGGCACTGGGGAAAGCTTCCAACACACAATCCACAACACAGCTTGGGAACTCAAAAGCTACAGATCCAGCCACTCAACACCAAGCATTTCAGAATCGTGTGCATTCTCCCAGCACAAGCAAGGAAAGGGGGAAAAGAGCTAGTGCAGAATACTGAAAGGCAGAATTTAGGAGTGCAACTACCTGCTGGAAAAGGAGCTCTTTTTCCTCGCCAAAGCACTGCCTTTGATGTACGGCAACTGATCACTGATCAGATTACAGGCATTTGGTCTCAGTGCTCGTCTGCCTTTGATCTGCATGGTTAATTTTATTTTCCCGGATTTGGAGTTTCGTCTGGGCTTGTGCTGACATACTTTTTTTTTCTTTCTTTCTTTCGTTCTTTTTTTTTTTTTTTTTTTTTTTTTTTTTTTTTTTTTTTTTTTTTTTTTTTTTTTTTTTTTTTTTTTTTTTTTTTTTTTTTTTTTTTTTTTTTTTTTTTTTTTTTTTTTTTTTTTTTTTTTTTTTTTTTTTTTTTTTTTTTTTTTTTTTTTTTTTTTTTTTTTTTTTTTTTTTTTTTTTTTTTTTTTTTTTTTTTTTTTTTTTTTTTTTTTTTTTTTTTTTTTTTTTTTTTTTTTTTTTTTTTTTTTTTTTTTTTTTTTTTTTTTTTTTTTTTTTTTTTTTTTTTTTTTTTTTTTTTTTTTTTTTTTTTTTTTTTTTTTTTTTTTTTTTTTTTTTTTTTTTTTTTTTTTTTTTTTTTTTTTTTTTTTTTTTTTTTTTTTTTTTTTTTTTTTTTTTTTTTTTTTTTTTTTTTTTTTTTTTTTTTTTTTTTTTTTTTTTTTTTTTTTTTTTTTTTTTTTTTTTTTTTTTTTTTTTTTTTTTTTTTTTTTTTTTTTTTTTTTTTTTTTTTTTTTTTTTTTTTTTTTTTTTTTTTTTTTTTTTTTTTTTTTTTTTTTTTTTTTTTTTTTTTTTTTTTTTTTAAGGAGGTAAAAGCAGTTAATACAGAAGCTCTGGTGGTGTGAAATTAAGCTGCGGAAAGTCTGGCACTGGAAAACTTCATCAGATAACAGGTACTGAATTTTGTTTTTTTTTTCAGTTTTGTGTTGCAAGATTTTAAGAAATTATAAAGTTCACATAACCAATAATACTACACATCATTGTGTGTACAAAGGTCAAAAGATTGTTTGTAATTTATGTATCACTTTATTTGCAGCTCTTGGGCAGAGTTATATTGAGAACAGACTATCTAGAATAATATATAGAAAACTGAAGCAAACCCCAGTATTTTTCAATGCTTTGGGGATACATACGATTTTGGGTTGCACTTCTCATTCGTACTGTCTATAGTTTTGTAAATTTATATTTGAATACATGTATTACATGACTCAGGGGAGTATTTATTTTCTAAGGAAAGACCAACCATATTTCCTACACACTGTAATACTTTGTTTGCTCTCAGTGCATTTATTAAACTGTGTCTTCTTCAAACAACACTCTTAAGCCTAATAGTTCCATACTTGAAATGAAAGAAAATTTCCACTTCCACAAGTTATTAGAACTAAATTTATAAACGTAACATCCTTATACGCAGACGGAAATGGTTTTATTTTAAGATTGAAGGGATAATAGTTCAGCTGTACCACACGAAGTCTTGAAAATAGAAGAAATATTTTAACCTGATGATAGAAGTTTCTTCTAAGGCATTTTAATAAATATATTAAAGAAATCTTAGGTTTATCTAGAGCCAATAGTTGGTTTTGCTGAACTTCATAGAAGTTTTGCTGCACTTTAGTGATGCAATCTCCATTCACAGTGTTTTGTATTCTGTTCCTCAAATTCATATTTCTGAAAAGTATTGTGTTGAAGAAATTTTAAGACCTCTACTCCAGAAATTCATTATAAGGGAAAAATCTTTTGAAGATTTAGGATTATTCACACGTTTACAGTTTTAAAGAGCCAGATCTTCGTGTGAGTTTGGGCCAAATCCATGAGTGTTCCGTGCCTGCAGCTGGAGTCAGACTGTTAAAATAAGACTCAAACTCCTTCTGTAGTATTTAAATATAATTTAGATTTTCAGAAGAACTTAGAACCCATAATTGGGACCAGACTTGTAACCGTTCCAGACACTGAGGTCTTTGAAGATCTAGTCTTAATGGTGGCTAGTAAGATCTTCTGAAATACTGACATATATTCTTAAGTCTAAATATAAGTGTATACAACTCTTAACTACATTTATTAACAAATTGTAACTAAAAGTCAGCATAAATGATAGCTGTTAAGCATCACTTGAAAACTATTCTTTGAGAGGTCTACTAGTCCACAGGACCCTCAAGATGTTCATATTTCAGTATGCACCACAGTGCAACATGCAAACACAAATTTTAACAGTCTGCTTGAATCTGAGTAAGATCAAGTTATCAACACTTCCAGATATTGTAGTTAACTTTCATTAGTCAGTCTGCAAAATTTGTTTCTTCTAATTAAAACTATATTTGCATATATAAAATTTCAATTTATTGACTATCAAGAGATAATATGCCAGACACAGATTAACTAGGCCTGGCTTGGTATCATTTAGTTTTCTATGCCACCAATTAATTCATATTCTTACTTAACAAGTCAATTATCTTATAAGGAAAGTAATTAGCACTGTATGAATAATATGTGTGTAGCTGTCAAGGAAGAATATCATTTAAGGCATAGCCAAAACAAAATTTAGTATTTCTCTCTAAGTAACAATGATGTACTAAAACATGTTCCTGCAACCCTGAGAAGATGGCTTTATTTTTTAATCCTATACTTCACTGATGAGCTTCTCTGCCTTTCCAGTCCACTCTTGCTTGTTTCTTGTTTTCCAATATGTACATTTATTTTCTGAGGAAAACTGTTTCTAAACCTTACCTCTGCTTGGTGTAAAGTAGAAAGAAAAGCAAATTTTAAAAAATAGTGCAATGATTCTTTTTCCTCAGAAGCCAAAACAGCTATACAAGCCTAATACAATCAAACTATCACTTCAAGGATCTGACCCATCACACAAATGGGTGAAGTTGCACACAGAAGTAAGACTGGTTAATCAGATACAGTGTTGAGTAGGATTTGCATTTATAATTATTTGCAACATTTGGGCCCAAAAATGCATTTAAGAAACAAAGTTTTTTTTAATTTTGTAAAAAGTCCCTAGGATTTTAGGTAATCTCCCCAGATATTTAAACAAAGATGGGCGTCAACCCAATTAAACTGAAAAATATCTTTGCTTGTCTGTATGTACGTGAAGCTGAAATGAAAGCACACTTGAACACATTCAAGCATGGTAGGAAGAGGATTTTCAGCATTTTTGTTGTTTTAAATAGCAATTCTCTGACAGTTGAACCTGTCATTGATCTGACTTGTAAAGATTAAAAGTAATAATTCTTGGCACTAGTAACTTTGCTTTTACGAAGAGCTGTATAAACACTAATTAATCCTCAGGCTTAAGCCTTCAGAAACAAAAAGTTCACAATGCTTTTTCAACCAAATCTGAGTAGGAAACTCACAAGTGTATAATTTATTTATTAAAATAGCTTGAGCAATTTCTGATTATAAATAGAGCCATTTCCAAACAGTGTGTCTTAGATAACATCATAAACATATTTTAAGGTTTGTAATAGTCAAGATTATCAAAAGACATTGCACAGTTATACTGACATCAGCTTCCAACAGCTGTCATAACAAGAGTAGATCTATCTCACAGTTGACTGGGGGAACTGTGTTAGCATTTGAGATATGGAGATAACAACTTCCTATTGCTGTACAATTTCTGCTTCCACATCAGATATGTCATGCAACTTAGTCTTATCAAAGGGGTCAGCTGAAACTGCTTTCCAAATATTTCTTTTTTGTTTTCTCTGCTGTAGTGAGAATCTCTGTCCTAGTTCCTCTGTCATTCCTCTTCTTCAGTTTCCTGAGAAGCATCATGATTTAAAACAAAATAAACACCGCAATTTTCAACATCTTTCAATGATGAATGAAACTAACTCATCCATTTAACATTCAGAGGAAAGATTTTACATGCTACAACAAGGACTTGAACGTTTATGTTTCAGTTACAGACAACACGTTGCTCTTAGTTCATTAGCACAGTAACCCACTGTCGAATGAAAGTCTTAATGTCTCTTTGTAGGGTAATGCTCAGTGTTTAGTCAACACTTCAAGAACCCTGGAATATTTTAATATCTTTGTCTAACTATACTAAAACAGGTATCTGAAGCATACATGATGATTCTACTAAGAAAAACTCACGCAATAGTTTCACTGGTGGCTCCAGAAAACAGATAACATACAAAAGATTGTCTGTAAATAGTGAGACTGTGTACAGTGCTCAGTGCTGTGCAGCAGCTGCTATTCACAACAGATGCGCTGCTGCTGCGCCGCAGTATGCCATTCCTCACTGAAATTCCAGCCTCTTGCAGAGCTCCTCCTGGCAAGGGTCCTGAAGCAAAATTCCTCTTTGAAGGCCCTTTAGAAGATGATTACATGAAAACCCCTGTACATTCTGAGTTGTTTGGGTTTTATAATTGAAAACAACTAGCATTGCAGCAATCATTTATCTCTTTGCATACATCTTGCTGGATTTCAATAAGCACTCCTTGTTTTCAGAGAAACCCATGTGGCTGGTGATCTTCAAAATTTTATCTGTGAGGACCTCCAAAAATTCTGTTTATTTGAAAATGCTTTGCCACCGAGTGTAAGCATTTTTTCACTTTTTCAGAGCCTAACTCCATCCCTTGTGTGTCCATACAACTGTCTAGACTGTAAGTGGATCATTAACCTTCTCATTAGAAGTAACACTAATGATCTGAAATCCTTGCAGCAGCAGTTTTTTTACCAATGTCTCCGAGATTGATTTCACCAATGCTGGAGCATCACTAACTTCAGGAAAGTTCCTATTTTGTGTTGCAGTTAAGAAGCAGTAACATCCAGTCTAGCGACTGTGAACAATTTACTATCCATGAAGGGCTGGATTTCTCCATTTCTCCATGGATACTGGCATTTGGTATCGACACTGTGCTTACAGTTACCTGCAGAATGGATAAAATATTTCAGGCTCTGAGCTAGCAGGAATAAAAAGCTACTCAAGTAGTTTGGAAAGGAGGGTTTGCAGAAAGAAGAATCTGTGGAAAGGAGAATTTGCAGTGTGTTGTCAGAAAGCCTCCGTCATGCTTTTTGGGTGGGAGAGAGGGAAAGGGCTTTGCTGACTTACAAGGACTCATTCTAACCCTCACCTGAACAGCGGCCAAGGGCCTAAGTCTAAAGGCCAAGTCCCTTTAGAACAGCCCAGCAGCCATAAGCTGAGCTCCCTCTTAGGGGGATCAGAAATGCCAAGGCTGCAGCCCACAAAGCCCGGGCAGCCTCTGGAGACAGGGGTGGGCACAGGAGTACTCTGCTATCCTGTTCTCCTGGTGGGATAAAAGGGACACCAGCACCTCCCTTGTGATTCACCCTGGCTTCACACCACTACTACGAGGCACTCACGCGCTGCCAGCGTGGACACCCAGTGCCTGCCTGCCTGCCTGCCTGCCATCCATCCATCCATCCATCCATCCATCCATCCATCCATCCATCCATCCATCCATCCATCCATCCATCCATCCATCCATCCATCCCGCGGCACGTGCGGCGGGCGCCGCCCATTGGCTGCCCGCGGTCAGCTGACCCGGCCCGGGGCGGGGCGGGAGCGGCGCGGCGTTGNGGTGATGGCCGTGAGCTCCGCCGAAGGCGCAGGCTGCGGGGCAGCGCGGGGCCGAGGGAGGGCTCCGCCGGGCCCCTTCCTCCCGCGGTGGCTCCGGCTCTGCCGCTCCGAGCCGCCCCGAGCCGCCCCGTGTCCCGGCGCGTCCCGCGGGGGGTACGCGGGGCACGGCGCAGCCACCCTGGAGTGGCTGCTCCACGCCCCAGAGTGCGGCGAACAAAAAACCCTTGAAAGCTGGGCTTTCGTGTTCGCAAGCGCTTCTCGTGTCTGCTGCATAAATAAGCTGCTGTTTGCTTCAAACAGTTTTAGAGCTGGACTTGAAGGAATAGGAGCGCCTAACTTTTTCTTTTGGCTGGTAAGAAGTTGAAAAGCCCCAGTTACAGTTCGGTTTATTGAAAAGGTTTTGATTGTTTGACTTCTTTTCCTGATGGCTGTCCCCATTAATCTGACCTTAGACAGAAAGCTTTACCTGATGTTCGTGCAAAATCGAGATACTAAATACTTACTTACCACCTTTATATTTACAACTACTTTAGATGGATGCTTTTATCAAGTTCATGAAGTGGTGCAGTAGCATTTAATATGAGTAAGTGGCAAATTGATTCCGTCTGTAGGTAGGTTTCTTAACTACTGCATGAGCACACCTTCACCATCAGATGTAAAGCAGGTATGTTACCTGGGAGCTTGTTACCATAAGAGAAAAGGGTTGCGGGTTTTGGGTGGTTTGTTTTTTTTTTTTTTTTTTGTTGTTGTCACTTTTGGTTTGTTGGTTTTTTTCAGACCTAGAAGTAAGCTTCTTTATTAGTTAGTTTAGTAGTATGATGCTTAAAATGTCAGTTAAGGAGGCAGTAAATTACTTTTTCTCACTTTCCACAACTTGGAATCCTAACAGAAGAGAATGGTGTGAATGAACGTAACTCATGTCTGTGGTTTTTAAGACATTGCATGCCATCCAAAACTGCTCAAGGCTGGCTGGATAAATGTAGCATATTGCCATTGCACCATTGCAGCAGTTGCAGCACCATTGCTGTATTAACCAGGCCAATGCTATGTAATTTATGATCCCTAAAAATTACTTTGAAAAAGAGCTATTAGTATATTTTGGTATAAATGGAGTATGAATATAATACTGGCGTTCTCAATGTATTATTTATTCACATATCTGAGTACAAAAGTACAAGTGCATCTTGGCAGTGAGCATTCATCTAGCAAACCAGTGTCTCCTAGAACTTAAGATGGGTGAGATGTATTAAACAGAAGGAGCAATGGGGTTTTTTTACTACAGTTTTGGTGTTGTATGAGTAGACTCATCAACTTTGGTGAGAGTAGGAGTTCTTGTGTGAATCACAGGCACTGATCCTCTAAAAAGCTTTGTTTATGTGTAGGAAAAATGTCACCACATTACACCTTTGTTACAGTATTTCACTCTAATATCTAATTAATGATAAGCTGGATATGTTGAAGGACACAAATGATGAACTGCCTTATCACTATTATTCTTGCAAAGACAAGTACTTCAGTTAACGTAACTTGAAGCGTATGGTACTCAGAAGGAACACAAATATTTCCTGGCTGTGTATAAATCTTCTCATCTCCCTCAGTCCCTAAAATACATCTAAGTGTTTTTGGTCACCAGCAAGGTTCTAATCTAAATCTGCTACCTTTGTCTTTACAAAATTAGAAATAAATTCTGAGCTGGCTAATGTCATACAATTTAATGTATGTCAACTTCTGTAAAATACAGATCTATTCAACATGATATTTAATGTGATGAATGAGCCCTAACTGACAGTATGAAGTTTTTTTCGCCACATTTCTCAGAAAAATTGGAGCAAATGTGGTTAGACAAGACCTCATTTTCTTCACAAAGGGGAAGAGTACAAGGGTTGTGGGCAGGGTGTAAAGAAAAGATGTTCTAGACCCGTGAGACAGAATAACAATGTGCAGCTCTACAGTGGAAGTTCTGGTCCCTAACTTGCTCCCTTTCTTTGTCTTTGTCATTGCAGAAGCATAAGTACTTTCCCTCGTCTTGTTTCTTGCCCGTGGGGCACTGACTCTGCAAAAGCCATCTGCCGCTCCTTGTCGTTTTATTGCATGCAGTTGACAGCTGCGGGTGGGAAGTAGGTGGTTAGAAAGGAACTGAGACCCTATTTGTTGGATACCAGAGACCTCTGTTGGCAAGATAAGACAATTATATTTTCATCCCTCTTTCTTACCCAGAACTTCTCAGAGTACTCTGCCGGCGTTATAGAGCGCATGAAAAGTGATCGTCAAGTAAAAATATCAACTCAAATATGGGAAAATTATAAGACCTGGTTGTGAATTAACTGGGAATTCGCAACTTCAAGTAAAGTGAATGTGAAGTTGGGACTCTTCACCCTTTCTGAAGTTTCCCTTAGAAGATGGATGATATTGACTTCAAAGTTTTCATGCTTACGTGTCTGAGAAACCTGCTAGTCAGCCTTAATTTAGTCATGGTGCTTTGATTCTTGAGGTGGTGTGTCTTTCATGGTGGAACTTTAAGTTTTTTGGAGAGAAAGAAGAAATATTTTTCTGACATGGACTTTGAAATAAAATTATAACCACTATTCAGGCTAGCTGGTAAATGTAGGAGTAAATTTTAGAGGACAATGGCTTCTAGAACCCTGAAAGGCTGGAAGTTCTTACTTTCACATTACATTTATTACATGTTTCTGATTTATTATTTGGTATTGCCCTCTTTATGCATATGCACACTAGGCCCCAACGACCTTAAAATTATGCAACTACATTTCCTAATGGAAGTTCTCTATCCTGAGTTCAGTACATTACCGGTTATGATTGCTTTTCGCTGAGTATTTTAGGCAAGCATATTACTGTTAACCTAATAAGATGTATTTGGAATGATTTAGTGACCTCAAAAAACTCTGTCCACAGTGTTCTTTCTTCTAATAAAATTGCGTATGACTGAGCTCAGCGTTTTAAATATCAGTATCTGGACAAGAGCAAATAATCTTTAAAGGTATGAAACCTCTGTTTACTCACAGATGTTTTAGGGGCAAAAAATTTCTAATAACTTCTTACTTGAAAGCATGAGGTGAATGGCTGGTGTCCAACAGACATCAGTATAATGCCATTTGATATAATCAGAGAAGAAATTTGCCCCATGGCAACCTATTATTAAGTGCTACAATCTCTGCTTTTTAAGCAGATCTTTAGACCAAACTGGAGATTGAAACAGGAAACATGCAGCTGACACAATTCTCTCTCCTTTGGGACTTTAGTTCAATACAATGAGTTATTAATGTGCCGTAACCATTAAGGTGCCTTTCAATTATTTTTATCAAAACGTTGTCATGAAAGAAACATTTTATTTTATTTTATTTTATTTTTGCTCTTAACAATGGTTTTTGTACGCTGGCTCGTTTCTTTCTCACATGTTAGTCAGTATATAGACTTTGGTGTTGTTTTGGTAGGAGTGGTGACAGTGGGCACAGTGATGGCATGATAAAGTACCACAGACATTCACACACGTCTGCTGAAATTATTGGAATGTGTTTTGGTGCTACTAAAGTGCACTGGTACTACTGAAGTGCTCTGAAGGTCAAGGTCCATAGACCTGCAAGCTTCTTTTAGAATCTTTGTTGATTATAGAAGACATATAGATTATATCTCATATACTTGACCTAAAGCTGTAAAACCTCATGAAACTTGTAATGATCAGTCAAAAAACTGAAGCTTAGTTAGGTACGTAGATAAATTGGAGAAGTCCTTGATAGTTTGGTGCCAGTTATAAAACATTTGATTTTGAAATGTATTATGCCTGCAGTAGTTCCATGTTGTAAAGCATTTTGCAACTGTTCTTAATGTTTTCTCTGTTATTTTCCTTTTGGTTTGGGTTCCATTCTTTTATTTGTCAGTCTCTACTCTTAAATGATAAAAAGTACTTATTTTGTATTTTAAAATAGCATAACTAAACATCAGTCCTAAAGTTCTGAAGTAGGCCAGAAATCCTTTAAACATTACTTTCCTCATGTAGCTGAAAGCAATTACATTATATGACTGTCATATAAGGTATGAAATTAGGATCAAATTCAAATACCATGTTATGTAAGGTGGATTTATTTATTCTTTTCTTGTTATTATTGGTATATAGTTTGGATTATTGAACTAAAAGTTACACTTCCATTTTCAGCTTATGGAAAGAACCAAAAAGTAAAAAACTAGAATATAGCATAAATTATCAAAGAAACAAAAGGAAAGTAAGTAGAGAAAAAATGTTCTTTGCCTACTGGATCCTAAACAGTCATGTTAACACATGAAGTAATATCATGTGTTATAAATGTATTTATAACATAAATATATTTAGAAGTAATATCCCTTAGGTAGGTGGTGGAAACAGAACCTGTGTATGCCTCTAGCTGCTTGCAGAGTAAAGTAGAAGAGGTGGTTTTAGTCAGTAGGCAAACCTTCTGCTTGACCCTGCAGTACAGAAGGGATGGTCTCATAAACAGCTGTCTCTTGTCTTGATACGTGGTGTGTTTGAAGAAATTTTTTTTTGTCTGTTGATCAGGTACTTAGTTGAGTGTTTAATGAGCAAGAAAGAGAAGTTAGGGATAAATGTGGATGTTCTCTAATCTAGACTGATAGCCATCTCTTCTTTTGAGATTTAAAACTAGAGAAACTTTATATTTATTGTCTTGTGCTCAAAAGGCACAGGATTTTTAAAGCATATGTTTGTTGTTTAGCAGCTTCCAGGAATACATCTGAAAATGTTAATGGCATTGACAGATTTGTATTTTGACATGCCAGGTGACATGAACTACAATGGACATATGACTTCCTCAATTTAAACAATGTAAGTATAATGATTTTTTTAATTTTTTTTTTATGTTTTTCTAGGCAGAAGGGTTTAATCACAAGAAATGGATGCTAAGGGATTACAAGGAGATGATAAATTGAAGGTGCTCGTCATTTTACTAGCATATTTGGTAAGTTAAAGATAATATTTTTCCCCAACAAAAAATTGTATTGGACACAGAAACTCTGTATTTTGTTTTACATATTACTGCTAACACTAAAAGTCTTAAAGTGCTGCATTCAGACAATTGCATACAGATTTTATTGATTTGAGAGTAAGCTTGGTCCACTGATTCATATAATTTCTGGCTGCTTCTCACACACAATTACAAAATTTTACCTTGTGAGCTTCTCCATGGATGAAGGAGCGGACTAGGACAGAAAATACAGGTGAATGTAGTGCTGTGGAGGTGATACTGCTTCACTTCAGAGAGATGGCTGTCTCTTACTACAGTGTGCTGTATACATAGTTTAGGTGTTTGGAGTATTCAGTTTATTGACAGAATGTAGCATAGCACACAGTTACATTGCCTGCTAAGTGTACTTAACTCTGGCTTGCTGTAGAACTAAGGGTAATTAATAATTCAGAAAGTTATTTTTAAGATTGAAACATGGATTTATTTCTCAGATTTAATATATTTTGATGAATTTACCTTTTTGTTGTTGATTTGGGGTTTGTTGTTTTTTTTTAGCTAAACAGGGTAATTTGTGAGACTGGAGACTGCAGAGAACAAGAATTTAGGGACCAGACTGGAAACTGTATCCTCTGCAAACAATGTGGGCCTGGAATGGAACTCTCAAAGGTAAAGAAACAATGCTTTCTTGAATTTACTTTATTTCTGATAATTGCATTTATGTATGTGATCTAAAATAACGGATATCTGTACTTACATGAAAATATTTACTGTTTTGGCATTTGAGCCTTTTGCACTTTTTCAAGAACCATGTTATCTGGTTACTTTATATGAAATGCTCAGTTCAGAAAATGATGATGCCATTAATAAAGTAGGTAGTACCATATGGATCTGGATATGGGCTCTCAAATTAGTTTTTTAAAGGTGAGTTAGTGCTACAGAGGGAAGAAACTACAAAGAGGAAAAAACTACGAGGAGTTAAGACTGAATAATCTTACTCTGTAAAGGGAATGTAAAAAATTAATTTCAAACTAGTGATTGATATAGACTGCTGAAATGCAGGGGCTTAATTTTTACAGTGCTGACATTCACAATCAGTTCTGGATTTTAGGTGACAGTTTAAATATTTTATATATAACCTTGTGTCTTAACAGAATGGCTTATAATAAGAAGGTCATATGATACATACAGAATAAGATTCAAATGAGAGCTAATGTATTTCCTTAGAACAGGGGGGAGATAGGTGATTGTTCTGTTTTTACTAGGTCAGTGGTTGGAACACTTTAGGAAGCCAGGTTCAAGTCGTGCTCAATTTCTTTGTTTTACAATTCATTAAAAATGTAATAAACCTAATTCTTATCTTTATGCCATGTAAAGTAATTGAAAAGGTTGAGGCCAGAAAAATACATGACAAATTTAGAAAGCACATAAAAAGTTCTTGTTAATATCATGGAGATGGAAATACTATTGTGAATCTTACCTAATTGTATTTTGCTTTTATAACAATTGCATCTCTTCCAAAAGATAATGCCCCTAAAATTTTTTAATTACTAGGTTTTTAGGACAGTGGAAATGAATGAGTGGAGGTGAATGCTGGATGTGATTATGGGCTGGGATTCAGTAGAACTAGAAAGTTCACCTGCAAAGTTTTCAGCAAAATTCCAAGTCTGAGTGCAAGTCACAAGGGGAATCTTAGTGGTTTTCAGCTCAGAGGAAGTAGGAGCTGTGCATGAGCAGGGATGGAGAACAATGAAGGAAGACGTAGCTGAAACGAGCAGGAGGGAGGGATACCTTGGGATTCACTAACTCAGTTGCTGAAGGTGAAAGAGACAACAGAATGAGTTACATTTCTTGGGAGCCGGGATGGCTTGAGGGAGCAAGTGTGTCCTGGTGTGAGGATGGTAAAGCAAAGGAGAGTGCAGGGTGCTGTCATGAAGGGTGAGTAGACCCCCTAAGACTCATGTATGTGTAAGACTCTTCCTTCAGTGTCCAGCTCTAAACCCACATCCTGCCTATTGCTGGAGTGTGAACTGTGACCCTGACATACCTGTGCAGTCAGATCCATACCTGAGAGGTGGGGCCATCAAGAGCATGCCCTTTGCACACAGGAGGGCAAACTCTGTCTTGTACTTCTACTGATAGTGTATAAAGGAATTTAGGGTGTTTAGGGGAATTTGAAATGTTTCTTTTGAAAATTTTTTAACGTAAACCATTACTAAGTTTGATGTGTATCTGTGTTCAAACTACAGGGGGGAAAAGAAGCTTTCAGTTTATGGCTTTGTAGTTCCTACTATGTTCAGCTCTGAAAAAAGCACAAGTGTTGTGGCTTGTGTGTGATTTGAAGGGATTTACTGAAATCGAGTGACACAGTTTCTCTATCTCTTGACCCCCTGTGGTGAGTGTTCCATGCGTTAACAGAAATATTTAGTTTCACACTTTAGTGGGAATCGCTTTGTATGTTGGGCAGTATTAGTTAAGGTTTAGTCATACGAGCAATGCTGTTGGAGCAGAGATTTGGACATGACTTACGACATGGATGTGGTTTTGTTTGGATTTTTTCAGACTGGCCTTAAATTTGATACCTCAAAGGTTCGAGGGGGTGTTTTAATTTATAAGGGCACTTGTAAATATGGCACTTTAGAACAGTGGGCCAGTACTATGTGCATTTATCTAGTCAGATAATAGACTTATCTAGTTGGCAAATAAAACCCAAAAGCGCAAAAACTATGGCCCTCAGTAATTACACTCAGTTTAATAAAGAAACACTAAACTTAAAACACCAAGGTTATAGTTTGCAGTAGTACACTATTCAAGTTATGGTTTTGCTTCAGCTATTTTTGTTTACAGTCTGATAGTCCTGATTCTTAGGACTAGTTTTCTGTTTTTGAAAATACGAATGCTTGATTAGTTTCACTCTGTAAGCAATTACTTCTCACAGACGATAATAGACTTTCAAAAATATTTTTTCTTCTATACTAGAAATGAAATAGCAGATTTTGCTCAAACCTAAATGAGTGGAATCATCATTTCCTTCAACAATAAAGGTACAATTTTCTGTGAATCATAGAAGGATGTGATGCTGTGGCTGTAACTGAAATGTGGTTGAAAGTAGTCATGTAGAACTACAGCTTGAAGCAACAAATATATTAAGTCAAAGGTCAGAACACAAAGGGAAGAGGCGTTTAATGATACACTTGAAGTAATTTGCAGCCCAGGAGAAGTTTTGTTTGCTTGGTTTTTCTACATATGAGAAAACAATGCTATAATAATGCTATAGTTTAATAACAGTTTCTTGACACTAAATAATGTGTCTGTTTTCCTATCAAATATTTAGTGCTCATGGATAAAACTAGCTATACTACTGGATGTGTGAGCATGATTCTGTGTCTAAGTATATAGTAAAATATGATGTTAATGGTGGAAATTTTGGTTCAGTTCCCCCGGAGTGTTTCAAGCAATTGACAGACAGGTTTCTTTTTTATGTTTGTAGCAAAATACATCAATCTATATTGTTGTATACAAAAGCCCAGCTTTTCTCATCTTGTGTATGAGAAATTACTTTATCTCAGTTACAATCTAAAAATGTAGTTTTCTTTCTTGTCATGAATGAGTTTACAGAAATACAGGGCAAAAGCCCACCTGTACAGACTGGATATGTGTATGTGTGTATATATATATACTTATTTTTCCAACTGTTTCTTACAACTTCAGTTAGATATATATATATATCTTTGTTGCTATACTGTATGAGCATTTCATACCTTTCTAAGTTAGGGAAATGCTGTTGCCTTTTCTCAATTTATACATGAGACACTAACATAAATCAACTTGCCCACGGTCATGCAGTAATTTTTTTGGTGGAACAGAGTAGACAGAGGCCGTAGAGTGGAACAGAAGCTTTCTCTTCACGAGGCACCGCATGGACAAGACAAAGGGCGATGGACACAAGTTGTACCAGGAGAAATTATTTTTACAATGGGAACATTCATTCACTGAAACAACCTCCCTANTACGACTGATGTTGTCACAGTGAAGCTACCAAGAGCAGCTCTGCCATGTTTAGCAGTCACTCATAGCTTTTCAAAGCAAGAGAGCTGCTTGTGAGGAAGCCTGCCAGATCTCAGCTCCGGAGAGGCCAGCGTGTTTCTGGAAATTGGAGCAGCTGCATGTAGGCATGTCAAATCATCTTCACTGAGAATTAAACTTTTCTGACCCTAACTGTGCACTTTGACACAGCAGCTAAGTCTGACATTTGCAGCACACTGTTGCAGCCT
>VYZQ01010998.1:0-14114 GCA_013400655.1 Mystacornis crossleyi
GGAGGGGAGCAACCATATTAGGGGTACATAGGAGCGGCTTAAACATGGCATGCACCAACTGGGGAATAGGGGGAGGGGGTAATAGGGATAAACCAACTCATAATAGAGACTATAGGAGAACAATATGATACATTTGTATATTACCATATTGCCACACCCTGAGATTCTGGAGACAGGAATACAAAGGATCCAAGGCCTGTTACACCGCAATGGAAAAAGATACTGGCAGCTTATGAAGGGGTTAAGCTGCTTCAGAAATGATTGATAATGAGACACAGCTCCTCCTGGCACCCCCACTGCCAGTGCTGGGCTGGATATTCAAAGGGGAAGTCCTTTCCACACATCATGCTACGTGGAGTGAGTGGGTCTTGCTGATCACACAGTGAAGTCTAATAGGAAATCCAAATTGCCCTTGGATCTTGGAGATCATCACAAATTGACCCAATGGTGAAAATTTTGGATTATCAGAAAAGGAGGAGAAAAAGGTGACAGGCTCCACCATATAATCTGCTACTGGAGAATGAAAACTAACACCTCTCTTCACTGGCGGTTCCTGCTGCATTGTAAAGGATACACTGAAAATGGAAAGCTGCTGTATGCAGTCCTACGCAGCAAGTCACACAAGCTACCGAGGGACAAGGTGGATCAAGTACCTCTACACTGACTTGTGGATGGTGGCAAATGTTCTGTGGGGGTGGCTGGGACAATGGAAAAAGACCATTTGGCAGCACAGAGGGCTTCTCTATTGTGGCGAGACATCGCTGCACTGGTAGAGAAGTTGGCTGTAAAATTACATCGTGTAGATGCACATGTACCCAAGAGTCAGGCTGCTGAAGAGCATCACAACAATGGACATGTGGATCAGGCTGCAAAAGTCAAGGTGTCACAAGTAGATCTGGACTGGCACCATAAAGGTGAATTATTTTTGACTTGGTGGTCATCAGGGAAGAGATGCAGCATACAGACAGGATCGTGACTGAAGGGTAAGCTTAACCATGGACACGATATCCCAGGTGTGAGAGACTGGAATGACTGCTGGCTTGAAACATTTCTCTGGTGTTTGGGGGTAAGGGGCAGGTTGAGCCTTGCTTGGTGAGATGATGCCCTGCTCCTCACACCCCACCCCCCAGGACCTGTATCCCACCCCTGCAGGGGCTGCCAGTCTATGAATGCACTGCTCCATACCTGCCCTGGGAGCTCCAGTCTAGCCCCACAGTGGCCAGATGACCTTCCCCCAGGTGGGACAGAGCCAGGAGAGCCAAAGGGTACTTCACCCGTAACATGAGGCAAGCACACGTCTTGACCCTGTCTCCCCTTGAGATTTCTGTTAGCTGAACACTGCTGAAACCAGGAGTGATAGCTATATTGGTTCTTTTCTATATCTCTTCTCTTTTTCTTTTCTTCTCTCTCTTCTTCTTTTAAGTTCCTCTGCTTGAAGTTCTGGGTAATTTAAAGTTAGATGGGCTTAAGTTTGCTAAGTTGAATGGGTTAAGTTAATGTTTTGTGAAATGTTCGATGTAGATTGAATGCTTCCCTTAACTTTTGCCAAAGTTCTCTGATTTTCTGAAGTTGCCAGTAAAGCTTTTTGTTATTTTGATTGCTTGGGAACAACTTGTCGATATTTCTTCCCTGCCTCCAACTCAGAGTACATAAAAAACTGTAAGCCTTTTCATGAGTCTCACTGAGCAAATTTTGGGGCCTTACACCAAGTTATTCATAACTGTGAAACATGCTCTGCAATCAAGCAGGTCAAGTAAATAAAGTGTTGTTATATGACAGCATTGTGCAGGTATCTCATGTTCTATAGCATAGCTCTAGATATCTATGTTTAGGCACCTGAATTTAGACCCTAATAGATGTGAAGCACTTAGATTTTAAACTAATGACTACACTGAAAAAAAAAAACCCCAAACCCCAAAAAACAGATAACTGATACTAGTTTGGATATCAAAAAATGGTGGAGTGGAATGGTGTATATTAAATTTAGTGTCTTGCACCAGACAACGTAGATTAAACCAAACAGATGATTGCTATATATATATATATAAACTATTTAGTGTGAATTGGAATAGGAACTCCATGTAAGAAACTGGAGAATAAGAATGTAACTGATTATTTTCATATAAATGCTGGGATGAATAATGGTGCATAACACCACAGACCTCCATTCTTTGTTCTTTTCTTTATAGGCTTTTACTCTTTTAAAAGTTTTTCTGTGGAAGCACATACACAGAAAATAGAAAATTTTGATTTTTCTCTGTATTCAGTGAAATTAACTACAGGATTAGGCACCTTACTTCTGATGCCCTGTAAAGTGGTGCTGATAACTGAAGTCTGTGTGGTGAACCCCAAATACAGCCTTCAAAAGAGTACGTATCTAAATATCCCAATCAACATCACAAACCCTCTGACAATTCCTGTATGAAACAATATAAACCATCCAAATAACCACATGGAGCCATTTAATGTCAGGAAATACTGGAGGTACAGAACAGTGCACTATGCTGTACTGTCAAGAAATTCCAGCATACTCACATACAATTAAACTTTTTCTTCCTAAATACTGACCTGGCTAGTCAGCCCTCTTGTTTGTATTCTGAGCACCTGGCTGAAAGGTGACTGTGTGACATTTATTCTTTCTGTCACTACTCTCAGGACACCCAGTTCCTCATTTACCTTGTGATCCGTCTGAAGAAGTACTGTGCCATTCCAAGTTGAGTCCAGCTGCAACAACCACTATGAATCTGCCATTGACAGCTGTAATGTGGTGGTACTAAGGGCCATGAGATTTCCAGCCATACACTTTTGACATCCAGACTGTAAAATGCCATCTTATGTTCCCCTACATTTGGGAACAGCTATAAAAGAAATTAGGTCAGCCTTACAGTAAGCAAGGGTTTCCCTTAAAATATGAAATTTCCAAATAGCTACTACTTAAGTATTCAGGGTAGTCTTTGTTTCTCTTGTGGGCTAATACTTGAGGTCAGATCCATAAAATGTGTCAGAAGCAGCAGTTTTGTTTCTATTGGCAATAAACCACCACTATTTTGGACTTGTAAAGAGAAACATGATTTGGTATAAACTGCAAATAAAATGTTAATTTAGGCCTCCAGTCTTTCCTTTCTTTTTGTCTCTATTCTGCTCCTCTGTTCTCACTTATTTTTGGTTGAAAATCTAAGGAAGGGACCGGAGTGCTAAAAGGTTTTCTCCAGCAGTGTGTGTATATACTTATGTGTGTTATGAAAGCCTGTGCTGATTGCAACAGCAGGAGCCAGCTTCAGGGAACAAAAGCTGTTTTCTTTCTCTGCCATTTGCTGTTCAGGAATTAATCTTGCATGTGTGCATGTACACTCACACACATATACACACTTTGAAACATAATGGAGCCTGGAATTTTCTTCATAAATGTGTTCTCCATAATTTTGTGTGAGGTAATCGTCAATCTTTTTTCTCCTGAAACTTCTGTTTTTAATAATGTTGATTTTATGTTTCAGGAAACCTATGAAATGTTGGGGTTTTTTTACCTAGAATGTTATTTATTCTAATACAGCAAATCATTGGTTCTACTCAGAGAGAAGAAGCTGTATATATTCTTCCTTTCTTTTTTGATGAAGTTTTCTCCTTGATGGCCCAGAATGAGAAAGTAGAGATAGAAGTGCCACAAGTCAGCTCTTCCGTTATCAACGGAAAACTGGAGAGGAACATCAAAAACAGAATTTAGAGATGTGAATTATATCACATGGCACTGAGAAAATCAAATGACAGTGTCAAATATTCCATCTTCAAAGGCTATATATTAAAAATTACAGGCATGTCAATTTTACCAATGAAACTACAGCCATGTAGACATTTTTAAGAACTTTTGAATTTGTGCTTCTTCAATTAATATATTGGTGGCGAATCTTATGCTAGTAGAAAACATGTAATATTTATGGACATTAAGATAAGGAATGAACTGATTGTTCATTTAATAGGCATTGAAGTTCAACATGCTTTTTTGTTTTAAGTCTTGTTCCATACTTTAGGTGGAAGACTACATTTGCAGCTGATACTGGAGAAGAGTAACAATGAATTCTTAATTTATAGTTACAGGATTAGTTAAAATACAAAAGTGATGGGCAAGAATTGAAAAAGTATAGCCAGTAATAACTGAAGGAATTTTTCATCCAAATTCTGGGCAGGATAATAGTATACTGGTTTAGTGTCTCCTTCTTTATACTGACATACATGAACATTTTATAGAACTCTTAGTCAGCATTTCCACTTCCACAAAGTCATCTGAAAGATTTCTTAAAGCCCTGAACTGTAATAGGCAGTACTTCTTACAGGTTTCTTTTGTTGCTGAAACTCTGACATTCCTGATGTGGAGAAAGAGGTGAGAAGAAAAAAAACTAGTAGGCACACCAACAAATTCTTTTTGCTTTAAATGACAGATGAAAAGGTATGGGGAAGAAACAGTATTCAAGGTGCTGCTTCTTTCAGCTTTTCATGGGGTAATACTGATGTTTGGAATCCATCCATAAACTGATTTTTACTGTGTGAAACTCAGTCCTGTAATGAAACTTTTTTTTTTTCTCTGATATAAGGGACATGGAAACAGAATATTAACTAAAGATAACCCTAATATTAGTGTTGGGAAATGAATCTTTGTGGTGAGGTTGTATAGGAATTAACTTTTTTGTTTCTAGCTGGGTTTTGGATGAAGCTGTCAGCAACTCTTTGGTCAAATTAACATTGCAACCAACTGTCTAGCATCTTTCCTACAAACAGCTGTTGAAAACAAAATTTCTTGTTGAGGTCGAGGTGTCTTCTCAAAATTGGCTTTATCAGGTTCTGCAGTGTATGAAGCCAATTAAGTGATGATTTCTTGGCTGGAGCAATTAAATGAATTATAAAATGAATGTTTAGGAAGGGTTTTTTTTTTTTTTTTCTTCTAGCATGCTCACATATGCCTGTTTGTGATCAGTCTTCCACCTGATGAGAATTTGAATGCACTAGTGAGAAAAATTCAAAGGAGAATATACTGAGGTTCTGGACCTCTAAAAGTACATCTTATGTTGTCTATCAAGTTAGCTTCTGTCTCCCTTGTTATCACCTGCCTTAAGTGGGAATTTGCAAAAATTATCATAATGAAAGTTTTTGGTATCTCTAACTTTAGAAAGAACTTGAACCAATTTTTATGCCGTGCCTTAATTTTGTCTTGTAGTGTAGGCAAGCTCTTTTACTCTCTTAGGAGCAAGCAGAGACAAGTATTAACAAACGCGGCTAGTCTGTTGAAGAGATTATTACTTATAAGTATGGATTCTTGTGTGAGTAACACAGTAGTTGAAAATTACAAAAGAAAAGCCCCCACAGATCAGAAGCAGGTAACTATTTCTTCCAGCATTTACTTGAAAGTGGATTAATTAATTGTGCTGCTTGCACACAGTGAGGTAAAAGAACTACAGACCAGGTGAAGGAAACATTCTCTTTTTTAGTTCTTTCCAGAGGGTTAATTTTTTACTCAAAACTTTTTAGTGATGTACCTATAATACAGTTTTGCCATGCAAATGGTGGAAGACTGAAATTAAATTAGGATTCAACACCTGCTGGTATGTTTAATGAAAGAAAAGGGTGAGAGCTGGGCTGCAGATCAAAGTGGGAGTTCTAGAGAGTCAATCCTCAAAAGAAAAAAATATTCAAAAGTGCTATTTAAGGCTACTGGAAGGGATCATTTTCCTTCATGTCTTCCCCCTTGTGGCAGTTGCTGATTCATCTCTCAATGGTCATAGCTGTAGTAAATATTTTTTAGCGCTCTAGTATGACAATTTTACTGCCTCTTCTTAACTTGTCAACTTGAAATTTTGTTTATGACTAGCATGAACCCTGCATTTATGTCTAGCACCTTATTTTGTTGTTGCAGGTTGATTAGTACACATGTTTTGAATGGGTTTTACCTCATGTTTAACTGAACCATTTTTTGCAGCTTGTGAAGTATATACATGGACATACAAAAACTGTCTCCTGCTTAAAAGGTAGTGTTATCTGCTCAACTAATTGTTTTGAGACTATCTTTCAGAAGGCTTATTTTGCCCCAAGACCCCCTGTAAAGAAAAGGTAAAAAATGCATGATCCAATGCATATCATCCGTGTAATAATGCACCTATAGCAAAAAGGGTGTGTACTTGTGAAAGTACTGCTGTTGTCATCCAGTTCTCTGCTGCTGTCTGATCCTGCTTCTGTCCTTATCAAACATGTCTCTCTTCCATGATACAGACATCCAGTTCCCAGAATTCTTCTTTGTGCGTTCTGTCAAGGTGCACTAGTATTAGACTGGTCAGATCCATTAGTATGTATTAATTTTCAGAAATACTTCATAGTGTTGGTAGTGTAGATTTGGTATAATTAGGCTCAAAATTTGGTGTTTGGACTGATAGTTCTTTGGTGTGTCCAGATTTTAAAAACTAGGCTCTTCTTTTGCTTTTCTGCTGTTTTTGAAAATTTTATGAACTATTTTTCAGATGTGTTGGATGACCTCATTAGTCCTCCTCCTAATCTCGGTGTTCTTGAGGTACCAAACTGTTTCTTTTCCTATCTTCTCTCTCGGGCTCCGTTTAAATGCACAGAAATCATGTCTGGGCATAGACCGGTGATGGGGATATAACAGCATCCAGTCAGCTCATGACATTGATATAGCTAAAATAAAAATTGCAGTCTCAAAATTTGAAATATTCAGAATAAGAAGTGTTTTCCATGGAAATTTGATTAATGCAGTATCTTGCTGACAAGGACCAAAATATTTACCTGCTGCATGGTTAAATTCTTTTTTCTGCCTTGGAGAAATTCTGACTGTCTTGCACAGTAACATGGAAATGACCATCACTGTAAATTGTGTTCTTTTCTTGAAGGTTAGAAAGTGTATCACAACTATCATCCTTGTACTGAGTAATGAGAGAAGATTCCTCTAGCAGAGGAGAAACTTACATTGCATTTCACTCTTTTTAAAAAAAGTCCACTTTTTTTTTGGTCTAGATTTCTTCTCCTGACACTTTTTGACCATTACATATTGAGTCTGAGTAAAATTTGGGCTGCCCTTCTTTCCCATAGCTCTTCCTTATCTAACCTCAATGATAAAAAATAATATGTTTAGGATTTAATTTTTCTGGATCACAATGAAAATATAACTCCTTACCAACTGGACAAAACTGCAAAATGTTTGCAATCCTGCAGGAAAAAAAAACCCTCACCAGAATGTGTTGGCAGATTTACTAGGAAAAAACCCCAGTGTGACATATAAAATGCTATAAGGTTTTCAGACCTCCTAGTAGTATGTATTTCTTCTCTCTGTGATATATCCCTCTGCACAATGCCTGGTTATTTACAAGCAGTATCACAGATTGTATTTTGCTTTTCTTTCCGCCAAGCAAATGTATTGTTCATTTAGTGCTCATGTTACTTGTGTTGGTTGTCAGTGTTGTTTATATAGTCCATAGAGGTAAAGTGAGCAAACCTGATTCAATTTGAGGCTCAGGCCTTCAGGGAGACACAAACTGAGGAAATGCATTTTAAAATTCCAAGTGAAATACTTCACTCAAAGGAAAGAGTGCAACAAACCAAATTTATCCTTCCTATGACATAGATGAAGTTCTGCCACAAAAGAATTTGAGTCAACTTGTCACAAATGTCACAAGACTCCCTCCTACCCGCTCTTATTTCAGAAATGTTTGTATGTATTGAGAACTATGAAATGTCATAGCAAATAAGCTATTAATTTAGCCCATGTCAATATATGAGATTTTAAGGTAAAACAGTAATGATGCACTACTCTTCTCCATCATGTTATTATCTGTTCATGAAACATCTAGAGGAAGGTTAGATTTGATCTAAAAAATTTGGATTTCTTCAACATTTATGCTTTTGTCATATTCTTTGGAGAGAACTATTCTTATACTTTGCATTTAAGATGACACTGTTCTGTCCTCGACATTCTGGCATTGTGACCTGTGCATGAATCTTCTGTTACCATGTAATGTCAGAGGTCCCAGTTTTCTGCTCGCAAGATGGTAAAGGGTCCAGTTGTCATCCAGGCAGCCCTTCTTTCATCACAAGGGAATGAAGCAGGAAGAACCTGACAAGTGATATGTGCCTGAGTATTGCCCCAGTGTGGATTGAGACTGCAAAACTCTACATGTAAGTGAGCATCACTCAGAAACGCACACATTCTGCACATTTGTTGTGGTCTACTTTTGCATTATTCCTAGTCCATCCAACAAACTGGATATTCCAGATTTTTCTGGTCATAGTTCCATATTTTATTATTCATTATTTTGAAAGTAGTAGTCTTTTTCATGCTGTTGAGCAAATTAATAATATCCCATGATTAAATTGGCTGGAAAAATGTTTCATCCTTTAAAAGATGGCAGACCTTACATCTAATTTCTATGAACAAAGGGGTGTATGTCTTCCAAAGTGACACTTTACAGCCTTGTTCCTGTGTATCATGTTGCATTCTAGATGACTGGTTGACCTTTAAATACTGTGACATTAACAAACCTGTAGAAGGGAAGAGGCATGTCTGATAATCAGGGTTTCTTATTAAAGAATTAATGTGAGTCTAGTAGAGAAAGTGTATATTGACCACTTGAAAGGAGTGTTTTTGTCTTCCTGTGAATTCCTTCTTGCCATTTACATTCCTGTCCTGCAAGTTACTTGCAAAATTTTTGTATCACTCTGGAAGATCCTATGTGGGCCTAGTTTCATGGTTCCAGTTCCAATGGTGTAATAAATTTGGCTGGATTCGGCTTGGATGGAGAGGGAACTAAAGGCCACCTTAAGAAAGATGTGTACTTTTAAACAAGAAGCAGGTCAGAGACCTGATTGTGCATCTACTTCCATATGAAGCTGAACAAAACCAGTTCATATTAGAGAAGAAATTGGGAAATGTTTGTTTGTTTATTTGTAACAGTCTTGTAAAAAAACCCTCACCACTCCCCTACTTTGCATGATTGTGAGTGATTCGACATTTTCACTCAGAAAATAGGATTTGGTAAGATGTAACTGCTACTATTTTTTACTGAGTTTTCTCTGAAGGTTTTTCTCAGGTATTGAAGATGGTCAACTTCTTTCAGGTTTTGGAGAGTTTGATGTTCTATTGGGATTTATACTAGGACAGCATTCAAAGTACTAAAAGAAGTATGTCGATTTTTGTAGCATGTCTAGTTGTTAGATTGCCTTTCACTCTTTCAAAGCACTGCTGTGATAGTAAAAATAAAACTGTTAGGAAGCTGTGATATTAAAACATTATTTATGCTTATTATTTATGCTTCTTACTCATACAGAATCTGTGAAGCTGTGAGGTTTTAAGTATATAATCTATTCCTTTTTCTGCATGTGTGAGGTCCCTCATTCTTAGATTAATCTGGTCATCTAGTCTTATCTTAATCTAGTCGAGTTCTACTTCTGCAGGATTCCAAGATTCGCAAAGCAAGCTGGAGAAGGGCAATGAGGGAGAAATTAATTCTATGAAACTTCAAGTCTGCATGAAATGTTGGAGGAATCCCAAGCTCCATCTGGGACCATTAGCCTTCAGGAGTCTATCGATAAAATGGATTCCCCTCAAGTCAAGTGAAATAAACTCTAAGCTGGAGACCTAATGCTCTGAAGAGGTTTAATGCTCAACTTGTCTTCAGTCCTAGACCCAGAGTGGTAAGAAAAGCTTAATGTTGAACCCTAATAATGCGTTTTTTCCCTACAGAAAAGGTGTTCAGAAACTTAAAAAAGAAAAGCAGGGAAGACACTTTCCAGGATCTTTTGTTTTATTTTTTTCTCCAGTTCACCACCTGGGCTGACAATTTAAGAGTGACTGCAACAGCTGCTATTGATTCACTCTATTAGCTCCTCTCTAATTAAAAAAAAAAACTTTCTCAGCAGCAGTAAATCTGTAATAACTTAAAAAAATAATAATGAAAACAGAGAATGAAGACATTTCCTGCTGTTTGCTCTTGCTCTGGCCTTTTTTTTTTTAAGGCTCTTTGTACACCTTCTGAATTCTTCCACTATTTAAAGAAATGCTTGAAAAATTTATTCTACTGGTCATTTCATAGCAACAGCTGTTACCCAGATGTTTTCTACTGAGGATACGTATCTGCCTCACTCTGTAAATATAAGAAATTTAATTTTGTGCAATTGATATGTAAAAAAACTCAGACTAGTTTTAAAGACTTTTTGATCCTTAAGAGAAAGTCTTTCTGTTATATTTGAATTGACAACTTAAGGGTGTCAGAAAAACAACAAACACCATAGCCATGTGTTTATCATAATGGAGCTTTATATTTTAGCTGAACTAACTCTCAGAAACAGTCTCCTGAGATACTCCTGGTCACAACCCTAACTAGCAAAAAATTGC
Organism: Mystacornis crossleyi; assembly: GCA_013400655.1. NCBI lineage: Eukaryota > Metazoa > Chordata > Aves > Passeriformes > Timaliidae > Mystacornis > Mystacornis crossleyi. The sequence goes on from VYZQ01010998.1 coordinate 10,385, forward strand.
AAATGTCTGGGTTAAAGGTAACACTCGTCATATTCTCTCTGTTTTAAGTATTTCTGCTGAGGACCATCTTTTTGGCTTCTTCAGGGTATCCAGGATTATCTGTACAACCAGTTAATGAAGCTGAGCCTGAATTGTGCTGATGAGGCGTTCCAGGACATGGACTGTGTCGCACTTTGTGTAATATACATATCGTATGTATTTAATGGCTCTAATAAGGAACTGACCATGAAGCAGTGCCACTAAAGTGAAGGAATGAAAATAGTTTTGCACTACATGAAAGATTTTAAAATAGGTTTATTTCCTTTTAAAATTTCTGAAGTGGACTCAATCTCAAAAATCGTACCAAAAAAAAGGAGATAGGATTTTTTGTGCATGACGAACTGGTGGTTTCTTTATCTTGCTAATCCATTTCTACTCTTCTGGACCCTCTGGTCAATGGTTACTGACCATCCTTTATCATTTATTTGCATCCTTTGAACATGCAGCCTCTGTTGATTCCACTGCCTTTCCTTTATATTTTTCCTTCCCTGGGATCTAGCCCTATTTGCAAGAAAAAGCACACCATCATTCATTTGTCATTCACTTTCCTTGCTTTGTCAACAGCTCAAGCAAAATTTGAGACATCTCTGGTCTTGAAGACAAAGGTGATTAAAATTACTGTAGTTGTTCACTTGCATGATTTATGATGACTGACTCAATTAAAAACTTGCAAGTAAGCAGGGTATTTATCAGATCTACTTTTAGGGATTAATCTTCTGTAGACTACTTTTAGATTTTTTGTATTTTAAATGAAGCATGTAGCAGATGTCATTGTATGTGTAAATGATACGAATTCTGCTAGTTCCAGAAAAACATAATCGCCAGTAAATAGGTAAAATTAAATATTTTGCTATTAGCAATTAATTCAGAAGGTCCAGAAAAAGTAATGCTTCCTTATACAGTTGAACTTCTCCTCTCCCCAAATCCTCCTAGTTTGATCTGTTAGCCTCTGAGGATTTATTTAATATTCCCAACGTTCATGACAAGTAGATTTTAGTTGCTTTCAATTCATATTATTTGGAACAAAATGTGGGTGCAAGAAGATGCCTGTTCCCTATGCCTAACCTAAGCAGCTGATCACTATTTTGTGGAGTCCTGGAAAGCAGCTTTTATTTCCACCTGGGAATAAAAAAGATTTTCTATGTAAACAGGATTTTGTGTTGGAGTAAATGTCCTGTTCCTCCTCTAAACAGATCCCATACCCCTGTCCTTTCTCTAAAACCTTGAATAGTGATACAGAACTTGTATTCTGTATGGCATCTGTAGATCTCAGAGCAAAAGAAGATGGTAAATACCTCTGTTCCTACAGTTGAAGAGGGGTAAGACTTCTGTCTGGACCAACTTGCATGAATACAGTAATAAGAATCACAGAATATTCTGATTTGGAAGGGACCCACAAAGATCATCAAGTTAGACTCTTAAGCAAATGGCCCATATGGGGATTGAAGTAAATAAACTCGAGAGATTTTTTCCTGCAGTCAGAGGACAAAAAATTGAATGAAAACCAAGAGTGAAGTCTATGTTCTAAAGACGAGCAAACATTGATGATGTAATTTCATTATCTTTCTAATTATTTAATCATGGGTGTTTTGTGGATTTGCTCTAATAATTCTAACAGAAGAGGGTGTGTACCTCCTATTCCTTCAATTAGCTAACTAATTAGCTGAGTATTTTTGTATTTCTTATTTATTTTTGGTCTAGACAAGTGGAATCTATTTGGGAAAACAGGAAAAAGACAATACAATAAAATGAAATGTTTTTACAAAATTTAAAATTCTGTTTCAGAGTGTCTGTTTGCTGCTGACAGTGAGAAACATGCTGCCTGAGTACATGTTCAAGTACTTTTGTCCTCATTGCAGCAGAGGAATCAGTTCTTTTTATCCCAGCCATATTGATAAAATTGCAGCAATGTCAGCTTTCAGGATTTTTCTTTTTTATTTTTTCCAACTTGATTTTGAAAGTAAATGTCCCCTATTCTCATGGTTCTTTTAGGCATAAAGATTATGAAGAAATTTAAGAAGTTGTCAGAGAAGTTAATGGTGGAATTCTTACTGACTTAATTTAGGCTTCAATTCTGCCATATATTCAGGAAAGTTAGAAGCTGCGAAAAAGTAATCATAGGCCCTGGTTCTCTGTTTTACTGTGCGTGCACTGAAGGTTACATGCACGCAGAGCCTCAGTGAAGTTAACAGTGTTTCATCCTGGCACAACAATCTGCCCACCTTCTGTAACTGCAGGATGAGGACAGTGACTTGTAATTTACAACATTCATGGGCCGAACTCTAATGCTAATTCTACCTTTGAGACTCTGGGGGAATTCAGTCTCATCTTTACCCAGACAGCTATGCAAGAGATGTTTGTCCAACCTATCGAGTTGTAATATTTTAGAAGTAATTTGCTATATTTTTGGAAGCATTCATGCTGCATTATATGACTGCTCTGAGACATCCTAGTATTTCAAATTTATTGCAGTTATTTAGTTATTTGACCTAATCAATGTGTGTAGGATATAATTGCTTTCTCTCCTGTAGGAGGTAGCACAGGAAAGAAATGGCATAATTCAGCACTTCTCTCTTCTGTAGTGACAGCCTGTCATTTTCTGTACTCTGCTAGGGGTTATGAATAGACAATGTATGTAGGCTGAACATAGTTGCTTGGTAACTGTCTTCTTCACTTTCTTAAAGTTAATGGCCTCTCTTCAGAAAAACATCAATTAGTTTAATTTCTTTTGATTTAGAAGCAATAAATTTGCCTTTAACTCCTCTGAGTATCTCAGTTAATAGAGGGGGAGGCTATTTGAAACTTTAAACTATTAATTTTCTTGGACTTTCTAAGGCAAGTCATCTAATAAATGTTAATGTGGTCATCATCATAATCAGACTTTTTTCACTCAAGGAGAGTTTATATATAGCATAGATTAAATTTTGAAGTTATTATACACTGGATTGTTTTTGTGATACAGGAGTGAAATGTTTGCAAATTTGGTACTGGAGTGAAACGTTAGCAAATTTGACAGTCTTCTATTCAAAATCAAGTTTGTTCACCATTAACTACATGGATATTATTATGAATGCACAGACAGATTTGCACCTTACTGTGAATGTTAAAGAAAAACACCCGGTTTAAAAACTCGCAAGTAAAGTCTGAAAACTGTGAGAAATAATTGCTTAACTTCATATGTTAAAAGCCCTAGGAAGTTAAATGACCTGCAATGAAGTACTTCCAAATTACAGAAGGGGGGCGTGGTCCAAAGTGACAATGCTCACACCATTGCAACCAACTGGGAGTAAAGCAGGCCAGCCAGAGCAGTGAGAAATGCTCCTTAGCTGCCTCCCAGTGTGAAAATCAGAAGACCAACCTTCTCAAGTGTATGTATACCAATGCACACAGCCTGGGGAAAAAATACAAGGAACTGGAGTTCTGCACCTAGTCAGAAAGTAATTATATCTTAGGAATAACTGAAACATGGTGGGACAACTCACCTGACTGGAAGAATCCTACTATTTTTTATTAAATAGCTACATTGTAGTGTGGACCACAGAATTTATAACATTTCAGATGTCACAAAAAAGTATTGTGAATAAAAATAAGCCTTTGTCAGAGACTGGTAAATTGTTTTCCTGCCATTTACTTCTGGCTGCTTTTTGTTTTAATACTTCAACATTTCTTTTGTTGTGAACCTATTATCTTC
>VYZQ01010998.1:19494-52400 GCA_013400655.1 Mystacornis crossleyi
AGATTTCTGAGTCTTCGCTGTTTCTCTTAGGCTCTCTTCAGGGATCCAGGGATCGTTGAATTGTCCGCATATCTCCACCATTATGTTGCAGTGGGGTGGCTGCAACCTTTCCCTGGGAGACAGCCTTGGCCCGTGGAAGAATCAAGGAGACGATATTTGATAGATGTTTTCAGATTTTATTCCCCCTGGCCGCACATGGCCGGAGCCCGGCAGGGACTCCGACAGCGACTGCCCCCAGAACAGGTCTGGAACAACCCCCCCCGGGGTCCCGTGAACACCCCCTTAAGTACAGGATTCCCACGGGCTACATTCAAACTGACCAATGGGGGACAGGATTTTGGGTACACATGACCAGGGAACAGGGACAGAGAAACCCCGTGCCCCACGCATCCACTCATGCCCATCCCCCCCACGGGGGTCACCTCTTCAAGAACATGTGCAAATCTTTCACTTCTATTTCAGCTATAAACTGTAGGTGTAGGCTAAACCTATGCACAGATATCTAACAATTTTCATATCTCTGAGAAACTTCTGATGGGTTTAGAGACAGAAGAAGGAGCTTCTACTTGCCTGCTGCATCTGATCTTCTATCATCATAATCAGCTGGCTGAATTTAGAACAGTCTCCAGCACTGGGACTAGTCAAAAATGGGGGGAAGTTGCAACCCTTGACTGACCCCCATCCTGGTGCACAAACCTGACCTTATGGTTGGCAGAGATCTGCTGCTCTTGGCAGATCAGTATTGCATTGGCTTTGCTGGTTTAGCTTCGAGGCTGCTGTGATGACTGGCTAGATCTTTGTGCCCAGCAGTATAGATATGGAGATGTGGTTGTATTGTGCAGTGTGTCTCCTTTGTCTAAAAATTAACAATACATTGAATGATGCTTTAATGTTGATGTATCTTTATGGCTTGCAGATCTACAGAGGAGAATCAGTTTAAGAGAAGATCAAAACTGGGACTAAACTGTGCATGTTCTCCAAATGAGAAGTGCATTGGCAGAGATTATTGCTTTTGTGAAGATCATTACATATAGAAAAAGAGTGACAGAAGCTGGCAAGTACTAAAGAACAAGAATATGTATCTCCTCATAAATAGTATCTGTTTGTGGTGTCCAACTCAAAAAAAAAAAAAAAAACCCAGTTGGAGAAAAGGGTGAATTCTTGGTATTTGTAGTTCAGGTACAAATATAATTGCTTTTATCTTGCTGTACACTCTGCTTCCTTTAAAGGTCTCTAATGGTACTTTTGAGAACAGTTCTTCCTCTCACTCCTATTAGCCACTCATAAGTTTATAATTCTCCCATTTTTTGTTTGAATGCTGTCATAAAGAAGCAGAACTAAACACAGGTTTTTTAGACCAAGTCATTCTACGTGAACTGCTTAATGTAAACCAAAGTGCAAGTGAGGGGAACATTTTGGAAATACTTTATACTTATATACTTTTACACTTATATAAGTATACTTACTTATATCAAGCTTAGAGGATGACTTAGTTTGGAGAACAACTATTGTGAGGAGAAATTTAAGGTGATTGCTCTTCTTTGCAACAGAGACAAAATTGCTTATAAAACAAAAATAAAGTATGTTTTAGTAGGAGAAATACAATTCAGCTGTAGATATGGGCTCAGAAGAAAAATTGCTAGGTTTTGACTTTATGAAGGTTTCGACTCTGTGCGTTAAAATCCCTGATTCCTATTTTAGAGTAGATCATAACTTACAGTCTCCTCAAAATAAGAGCAGGACATTGGTTTAGTATTACTGTAGAATGAATATTTGCAAAGAACATGAAAAAAATTTTCCTTGTTGATCTTTTGCTCTGGCAAATGCCAGGTTTTTGCCTCTGTGGAGCAGCTTAAGCTCTCTGGGCACTTGACCCACAATGTCAATAAAGTAGGGAACAATACAATGACTGTTTATTCTGTCATACACTTAAAAATTCTTTTCAAAGCTGTCAAAGTAAAAAAGAAGGGACAAGGAGGAGAGTAGAGAAGCAATCTTCACTGGTAATCCAGTTTAAAAATGGAAGATAGATTATTTTCTGATGTAAAAATATGAGTATGGTTCTGGTTTTCTAAATGTAAAGAAGTCATAAAGCATATGGCAGGGAGCACAGGCAAAAAACCCACCCATACTAATTTTACTTCATTCCTTCAGAATCTTTATAATGTTTCTACCCATCAGGTAGATTGGGACATTTTTTCATACAATGCCCTGACTTTCCAAGCCCTTTTCAAGTTAGCATACTCATTCAAACAATGTCAACCAAAGCAACCTGTATAGCAGCACTGCTTTGTGACGAGTCAGACAGTCCATCTGGAAAACTCATTGTTCTGTGTGAAAGACAGTGGAACTTTAAAGGAAAATGAAAGGGTACTGAATTCTGTAGAAGATAAAAAAGTAGTTTCAAGTGCTTCACAAAAGTAAATTGTACATATAATCTGACTTTGTCATCTATTAGAAAATAAGTTCATCATAGTTTGTATTTCCACTTCAGTGAATTGTTTTCATTGAAAATGTTCTGTTTAGGTGAAACATTGATTCAGTTGAAGTTCAGTGTGATGATTCTATTCTGTTTTGACATCTTTTATTGATGAGAAAATTCTATTATGTTTTAACACTTGGTGCTCTTCGGATTTGTCTAGACCATGAGATCCCTAGATCCAATGACTGTGACAACCTGGATACTTAGTAAGATGCTTTTCTCTGCTCTCCTTTTTGTTATTTTTTAAGATCAGTTTCTTAAAGTCAGGAAGGCACAAATTGCTAGAATTACATTATTATAAGGGTTATTACATATTGCTAGTAGCTTGTAAATAAAACAACATTGCAGTCATCTGATTTTGTTATATTAAGTTCTTCTTATGAAATAAATTACTGTCTTTACAGATTTAATTTACTTCCGTACATTAAAAATAGCTTGGTTTTTTGTTTCTTTCGTTGGGGCTTTTAAATCTGGATTTCAAAATTCATACAGAAGCTGCAGTTTATGCTGTTTGATATACTCTTAGAAAGTAGTTGCACTAATGTGTTTTAAAATAGTCTTTCACTGTTCATCTGCACTGAATAAGACAGAGTACCTATTCCAATGGGAAATAAATAAGTGGGAAGATTTTAGCCATTATTTTTCCTCCGTTAAGAAACTGGAAATTCATCTGGACAAATGGCTATAAAGGATTACCATGAGAATTCAGAAAGAAAGGTGGGTTTGTAGAAACCAAAGATATTTCTGAAACTGTCCAAAGGAAACTACGGTAATTGTATAAGAGGAGATCAAAACCCACATCCAGTAAAAGTACATTCAGTAGGAGGAGCAGATGTTTATCCAGTAGGACAGATCTGAACTTTCTGTCTAAACTTCAAAAGTTGAAGTATACTTAATTTCTTGTTCTTTTTCAACTCTTTTCATCTCCAGTAGGTATATATTCACTGAGAACATATTCTTGCTTTTGTTATGTATATCTTATTGTGCTCTTGAAGGATATCTCTTCTCTATTACAACACGAAACAATGTTGGTGGCAGGCAACTTTTTATACTTTTCTTTTTGAACAAGTATCATTTGTAATACATTTTTTAGATGTAGTAGTAGTAAAAATCACTCAGGAAATGTTTTCAACACGCATATTGTCCAAGTCTTCCTATCTACCACTGCTCTTAGGATTTTGAGCTTAATGACATTTCCAGGGAGTAGTTTCTTTAGTATCTTCCCTGACCTTTGGGAGAATACTTTGAATATATTTTCCTTCTCATTTTCAATTTCTCTCAGCATTTCCATCTCTTTTGATGTTAAGCTATAATTTTTTTTTTTTTTTTAATATGGCCATTTAAAAAAAAATTTCCTTCACAGAAAATACTGTCCTAATACAGACACATGAAACTGGATGAAGTCTGTTTTGGTTTTGTCACTAGGTACCCTTTGGGATCAATCCATTTTAGTGACTTTTTTTCTCCCCAGAACCATTTGGTCCTTATTCTCCCCTTTAGGTTGTGCAAACCTGTTTTCTTTCTAGCAAGGATGAATAAGGATTTAGATGCTATTTTCCAAAGCCTTTTTAATGTGGAGGATGTTCAGATGGGTAAGCAGACTTTGTTTTTCTCTAAGCTTATGTTTAATATATATAGACTTCCCACTTTGCTGCAAAGGCAGCTGTTACTGTGATTTCTCTTTGGGTGCCAATCTCTTAGTGAGTCAATGTCCCCTCAGTAAGGAAACTTTATGACTTGTTGATAATTTTTCACTTGTTTTCCTTAACTCAAAACAATTATCTAGACTTGATGAGCGTGTCTGTCTGTCTCTCTCATTTTGACTAGACAACAGTGATGAGTTTTGTTTCTGTTCTTCCCTATACAGCATGGTTTCTATCATCAAATACTACGTTATGAAATCTAAAATTTGGGTGTATATAACTGAGCAAGGCTTAGCCCACTTACACCGTTTTGCACAAAGGATGTATACAGGAATTGCAGGGTTTTATCTTTTTGAATCCCTGACAGAGGTTTTATTGACATTTGTTTTTATGTCTACCAAAAAGCTGTTTCTCAGAATGAAAAACTCCTGCAAAGTCTATACACCTCATAATTTTCTTGTAGTTATTTCTTTAGATATTACTATCATCTTTTCATCTTCTGTCAACCGTGTCTTTCATATTGGATGTCTTGCATATGGGATAAGTAAGAAGCTGTTTGCTTCAGTATTTTTTTTCATTATTTCAGATATGATTTCATCAAAAAATATTACTGTGAAATTTGTTATGAAGTCTGCTGATAATACATGTATGTGTCTCAGTTGATTTTCATGTGTCCAAGTATATTGTTTTATATTTGATGTTTGTTATGTTTTGACAGTAGTGGACCTAAAAGCAAGTTCAGACATGACTGTGCCATTGAATTATTTCCAGTGTTGCAGTGATTTGTGGAGTTTCTACAGCTGAGCATCAGAGAATCATTTGAGAGGTATAATAAAGAACCATTCTGTTCTGAGGGGTATTTACATTCTTTGTTGTTGCTTCCTAAACTATTTAGCTGGCTCATTATTAGTGTTTGTCACTGCAGTACCTAGCTCTGCTGCCAAGCATAGCATCAAAAGATAATGAGCTTGGAAGGGACGTGAGGAGATCTCAGTCCTATCTCCTGCTCAAAACAGGATCAGATGTGAGGTTAGACTAGCTTGTTCAGGGATTTATACAGTCAAATCATAACTACACAACATCCAGCGGAATTGCACACAATCACAAATGAGCTGGGGTTTGAAGGACCTTGGAGAGATTGCACCATCCAACCCCCACACTAGCTGAAAGCTGAGTCTGTTGCTTAGGGATATCTCCAGTCAGGTTTTGAGTATCTCCAGTTGTATTTATTTTGGATGGGATAGAGTTACTTTTCTTTAGAGTAGCTCGTATAGGGCTGTGTTCTGGATTTGTGCTGAAGAAGTTCTGGTAACGCACGGGTGTTTTCATTATTGTGGAGAGGCCCTTGCACAGCATCAAAGGCTTTCTGCTCCTCACGTTACCCCATCAGTGAGGAGGCTGGGGGTGCACAAAGAGTTGGGAGGTGACACGGCTGGGACAGCTGACCCCAGCTGAGCCAAGTGATATTCCAGACCACAGAACATCATGTTTGGCACATAAAGCTGGAGGAAGAAGAAGGAAGAGGGATGTCTTTGGAATCATGGCATTTGTTTTCCCAAGTAACCCGTACACAATGGAGCCATACATCTCTACAGATTCAAGGGAATTCTCCTTCCCAGGTGGTGAAATATGCATTCAGTCTTGCTGAAATTAATGCAATCCCTTGTGGCACATTCTGCCATTATCTGTAGGTCTTTTTGGATGACCTGCCCTTCAGTGTATTCACCAACTTGCCCTGAGACCTATTCACCTCTGACAAGAAGCTAGATAGAACTGAGACCATCAATGCCCAGTTATGTCTGGTGTTTCGCCTTCTATTTCATAGATTTGCTTATTTGGGTCTGGAATAATATTTAGATGGATTTTTTCCTTTTCTTTTCTTTTTTTTTCTTTTTTTTTTGTGAAACAATGTGCAATTTCTGATCTACTTCTTTCTTTCTGACCCTTTTCTGCTCTTTGCTATCGCAGCTGTACTATAGCTAGTCACATTGTAGTCCTTACATTTTTTAAAGCTGCATCAAAGAGTTTTTATATTTATTTTCCTGTGAGATACTTAGCAGACATTGAGTTACTCCATCAACACTTTCTGTTGACATTGAACACTTAGGCATACATTTAGCACTGCTGGCTTCAAGAGCTAGAAGAATTTACATACCAGGGATTTGATCCTGTCAGTCTCTGCTCATGCAGACAGTCTCATCTTTCAAAAATGAAGTCAAAGGACATATCTTGAATGAGGTAGGTTGGATGCAGTCCTTCAAAAAAATACCCAGAAAAGCTCAGAACACACTCCAGGGGGAAGAAGCCTTTTCAAGGAAGGAAGGAAGAATCTTCTCAAGAATATGGTTTTCCGTATTTTTCAGTATTCAATTCTTCATATTCAACTTCAGTAACAGCAAAACTCAAATCGGATTAAGCGGAAGTCATGGAGGGTAACTGGCATTCGGGAAATTTAAACTTCTAATTAGCGAGAAGCACTTTGGACAGCATTCACTGAACAGTGAGCAGCATGAACCAGACCTCATCCTTTGTCAGTAAGGTCCATCAAAATGGATGTTGAACATGGAAACATAATGGGAATTTCTATCCAGTTTTGCCAAATAATTACTTACTGCTTTAAAATAACCCACAGTTTTGATGCCTTGAAAAAACTCATCAGGAAGAATTAATTTTATTTCCCTGCAAATATTTGACAAATATTACAGCATTTTCTGGTATATGAGCACAGCACCGGTTTCTTCTCTTTATTTGGGATAGGAGGTACAACAGATGGAATATAATGACTGTCCTAATGTATTATGTGTATATGTTATCAAACGTATGCTAGAGAAATTTGCACTTGGACCTACAAGCATAGTAATACCTTCTCTAGAGTAATAGCATAAGCCAGAATTTACTACACAAGATAGGATTTCTCCTGTTATTATCCCAATCTGAGGAGACTGGCAGTGGTCAGTAAAAGATCTAGCTCTGCTGACAATATTTTAACTGTAGGTATGTTTGATGGGAGACAGTGAAAAAGACCAGCAGTGTAAATTAAACTGTCTCTAAAATAATTGCTCCTGTTAACGGTGTATCCACCACAGGAAGTAACACAGCCATGAAGCTAGGTCAATAAACACCTGCTGTAACTTCACTATGTGTCTGTACAGTGGCATTTAATACAGATTTATCACCTGTTTTCACTGTGATGTCCAATTTTACAAGAGCTTATGCTGTTTCTTGGGTAAGATACTGCCCTCTAGTACGTAAATAACAGCACCCAAAACCAGGAAGCATTGAATGGCTGTCGGTAGGAGACTCAAATTCATCATTGCACTGTCAGATTGTGAGACCTGAAACAACATTTCCTGTCCACAGTAGTCTGTCCAAGTATGCTCTTTTGGTTATTTCACTGCACAGGACAGACTTGTGTTGTAGCAGAATGAGGAAAAGGAAAGATGGAAATCTTTGTAATTTGGGGGGAAAATTTATCATTCTTTTGGGGACACAAAGGGAGCAAGATCTTGAAGTGGCTTCTCCACAGCTATATACAGTATATGGGTCATTAATGTTGAGATTCTCCTCCCAGGTGTATAGTTTCTTTAAAGACATTTCCTGTCTTTGGCATTACAACATATCTTCTAGAATCTTGTGCCTATATGTGACACCAAAATCTGTCCCTTTACCAGAATCAGTGTTTCTTGATATACTTAGCTTCATTAATGGCATTAGATCTTTCCGTAAATGGTTGGAAAATAACAGCACTGAATTGTCAGTGTAAATTCCTGCTCTAAGTTAATTTCCACTTCAAATCACCATTCTTGCAGGTAATCTGTTTAATGCCAGATACTATCCCTTGCCCTTTAAAGGGCAAGAAATCTGCAGTGTAACTTCACTTTTGACTTTTGATTCTGTTGCGTTACAGGACTCATGAAGATTCACTGCAAACTGAGAGAAAGGAAAGTCATATTTATACCTTAACAGGAGTTTTTTTAATGCCATTCTGTCTGGCTGGCAGAGCAGAACAGTCTCTCACAGTCTATCTGACTGGCTAATGGTTCAACTGCAGTACACATGCTTTCTCTTCTGAGTAGCTGTGGGTGGATGCTGAAAATAAAATGTTATGCTTGCTGGCAGTTAGCAAAGAATGTTTTCAGCTGTAGTGTAACAAAAAGTTTGTCTCACAATTTGGCAGTGAGATTTGTTTTAGTACCACATCACTCAGAGTGATATAATTATGGCTCACACAAAAGTTCTCCCAGTGATTTATGACCTCCCAAAAATCACTATTTTGCCTGGTATTTTCTTCATCAAAAGTGATAATTTTTAATGGGAAAATTGAAAGAGAATCCTTTCAACTTATTTGAGTTATTTGAGCATGATAAAATGAGTTTCTCCTGCCATTAAAAAAAGCTAAACTTTTTTAAAGCTGTAGTGCTTTGAAAAACTTGTATATTTTTTCACTAAGGATGTTTTCCTCAAGGCTCAGTATTCACAGTTCAGGAAAGTGTAGCCTTAAATGAAAGGTTTAAGACAGATATTATAGTCATTAATGCATTCTCTTTCTGATTTTTTAAAGAAAAGAGAGAAGTGAAGAAGAAAAGACAAATTGCCTGTCATTAACAGAATACAGCTCTTTTGCACATTGGTTCAGTCACTATACAAATAAAGACCACAAATTCTTTTCACCCCTCTAATGATAGAAGAAATGAGCCATTATGAAAAAAAAATTGCCTTCAGTAAAATCCCACAAAAGATCCTACCAAAAAGATGACGAAAGAACACAAAAAGAGTCAAATCATAAATTTAGTGGTAATATATGGGTGCCGAGAAAAAGTGCAGATCATAACCTTGAAGAGGTGCCCCCCCCGTGGGGGGGATGGGCATGAGTGGATGCTTGGGGCACGGGGTTTCTCTCTCCCTGTTCCCTTGGTCAGGTGTACCCCAAATCCTGTCCCCAATTGGTCAGTTTGAATGTAGCCCGTGGGAATCCTGTACTTAAGGGGGTGTTCACGGGACCCCGGGGGGGTTGTTTCAGACCTGTTCTGGGGGCAGTCGCTGTCGGAGTCCCTGCTGGGCTCCGGCCATGTGCGGCCAGGGAGAATAAAATCTGGAAACATCTATCAAATATCGTCTCCTTGATTCTTCCACGGGCCAAGGCTGTCTCGCAGGGAAGGTTGCAGAGAGCCCCCTGCAACATAACCTGACATTAGAACTGGGGGTTTAATTAAGTACAACCCAAGAGTTAATAAAAAATCTAGAACCCACATGAGTCTTCAGTTAAATTATGGAAATTTCAAAATCTGCCATTAGTCATAGGTAAAACTATAGATGCCTTGGAAATGAAGTTTCTGAGAGAATCAATTAGTATTAAGTGGAATAAATTCATAACAGACAGAACCAGTCAGGAATTCCAGCATTCCTATATTTCTTGTTATTCTTGAAAGAAGATGGAAGTATCTGAGGTATGCTTTAAAAATGGTAGTTACACCTTTAGATAATTAAAGGAATGTGTAAAAAGGTCTAAATGAAAGAGCCTTCATGTAAAAAAACATGTTGAGAAATAAACCTGGCAGCAGGGAGGAAGTGCTCAGAATAGTCCATCTGATAAACAGTTCACTTAATATCCCTGAAAAACTTTCAGAAGCCTGGAAGTAGTTCAAATTCGTCTTTAACTTTGCTTATTTATTTTAATTTATGTACTCTTTCATGTTGCTTGTGTGGGTTTTATTGAATATTTCCAACTTATGAGTCAAGTATGAAAAATTAATATAAATTATGAGATACAGAAAATTGTAAAAAGCCTAACTGGACTGTCAGTGCTGTCAGCAGAAAACAGTGTTAGTCTGGTTTCTTGCAGGCAATAGCCTGCTTTAGAAAAAACTTGCCTTGCTGTGATACTGTGATATCTTGATATGATGTGTATTATTTTAATAGCAACTGTTACATTAGCTCTTTTTGGAAGTTAGGGGAAGCAGCCAAAGGTATGTGCATTTTATTCAGTACTGACAAAGGTTACTATCCCAGTGAAATTCCAATTTTCTTGAGTTCCATGGCAGATTTGCCACTTGCTCTGTCAACACCATGCTTTCACCTTGGACGGATTCTTGCTGACAAACCAATCAGGGCTGAATTTCCAGTAGGAACTTCCAGTAAAAAGCATAAGAGTTTACGTGTTCCTTGGTTATGAAGCCAGACAGTACCTTTGTAGTTACACTGACAGACTGTCTCCACCCTGCAGGTTATGAGTCTTCCTTTGATTAATTGCTATGCAAACTTCAGAACAATGTCTAAGCTTAACCTGAATATGTCAAGGATGGAAAATCCAGCCTAGGTTTTTGAAGTTGCTCCAATTGTTAATTATTCTTCCTGTTAAAATGCTATTGCCTAATGTTATCTACTTTGAAGCTTTAGGCTTTGGTCCATGTTGTCTCCATATATGTTAAAATTAATCAGATTTTGTGTTGTAGCTGTTGCTTTTCTGATGAAAGATTGATTTCATGAGAAGATGTGGATTTTTTTGCCATTTTAAGGACTTCTATGGGTGTTTCTTCAACTTTTCCGTACTACTACATATGAGAGATACAATATTCATGTCTTTGCAGAAACTCATCCTAAACAGTTTACAGCATTTTCCATGGCTAGTAAAAAGGCTTCACTTTCGATTAGAAAAGCAGCAGTTGTTTCAATTCTGACTAATTCTCATCCAGAACTCTAGAACTGTGCTAGGGCATGCCACCATTAAAAACAATCCTATTCTTATATAGACTATTATAAAGTACTGTGGTTTAGAGTGTGCAAAATGTGGTGGTTAAAAAGCTCATGATCAGCAGTTTTTTAGTGTGTTTATCTAAACACGGCTACCACCAAATAGGACTCTCATTAAAAAAAGAAAGAAAAGGAATTTTTATTCATATTTTAATGAAGTATAGGTCCTAGCTTGAATTTAAATGTTTTCCAGTTTATAAGTTTCTCTATTGTTATGAGTTATTGTAATACTTGCACAAAAACCACAGATCATGTCATCATTTTCAAATATCACAGTCCTAATATTCAATATGCCTTAAGGAAATGAAAAGGTTTGTGTATTTCTAAAATATTTATTTTTTGCATATGCAGCTCAGCAAACTGACATTTATGCTTGTTTTTTTCGCTAATATTAAAAGACAAATACTTAATTTAATTTGCATTTTTAATTAAACAGTTATTCCATGGTAATGACAGTTTGTGTTCAGATTTCAGCAGCTGTTTATTAAAAAGGATTGTGAAGAAATATGCACTGATAATAAAAATATCTATATGACAAGATGCAAAGATGTGCTTTTTTGGGGAAGAGTCTTCTGTAGTACAGTTTTTGTTATACCTGATAGCAGGTCAGATGAATATTTGCCACCCTCTAATAAACACTCAGTTCTCAAATTTGTGGTTTAATGCCCAGGTGCTTAGGTTGCTTCCCTGCTGACCAAGGTGAGAAGTGATTTGTAAGACTACAGTTATTGATACTTCAGGCCTTTGTCAAACCCCTCCTTTCATGCAGTTTCTGTACAAAACAAGTTGGGTTATAACAAAGGCTAGAATAAATCAATTGTAAGACTACTTACAGCTAAAATGCTGGATCAAGACCTTGGTCACAGCTGGAGTTAAAGATGGGAATCACTAGTTTATATATGTTTGAAATACTTGATTTCATGTCATATGCATAATGGATGACGTTGGAAGGGGTCTATGGAGATATTGAGTCCAAGGCCATGTTCAAAGTAAGGCAATCAAGAGCAGGATGCTCAGGGCCATATCCATTTCAGTTTAAAATAGCTCCAAGGACAGAGACTCCACAGCCTCTCTGGGTTGCAGAGTTTGACAACTATCACAGTACAAAAAATAGTGGATTTGTATTTTTAAAAAATATATTTGAAAATTTTAAATTGAATGTCTTATGCTTGTCTGCTTATTGAACTTGTTTACTCTTTGTTTTCTTAATGGTACTGATAAAAATACCTCATCTTGTGAGGTAGAACTGGAAAAGACCTCAGAATAGTAATTTTTGCATCTTCTGACTTCAAAGCAAGATAAATTCTACTTAAATAATCCCTCAGAGATATTTGTGTAAGCAAAATCTTTTTCAAAAATCCTCCAGTCATGAAAATTTCACAGTCCTAGGTCATGTGTCCCAGTACTTCACTGTCTTACCTTGAGAGACTTTTCCCGGTGCTTAAAGTAATCTCACTTAGTGTAGTTAGCCCAGTACTTCTTGTGTGTTTTACAGGGCCATGGAGAAATTATGATTCTATTCTGAAAAATATTTTTGCATGTTTTAAGACTATTGTCCTGATTCTGTCAGTCTTCTCTTACCTGTATCAATCCAGTTCTCAGTCATCCTTCCTATGTCATTTTTCCTAAGCCTCTGATCATCCAAGATACTCCTCTACGAGCTTTATTTTCTGAAGGAGTTTTGTCCTTCTTGAGGTTCTATACAGCATACAACATAATACTACAGCTGAAGTCATACTGGTAATAATAAATAGAATGTTTTTCTTCACCTGTCCTGCACATCGGTTTACTCTGCTTTGTGTGCATGCATTTCATATGCCATTCATGCATGTGAGTTTAGATTTAATTTAAGATCAGCAGTGGGCAATTTGAAAATAAAATACTGAAACAATGGTGTATGCAGAATGTCTCTTATGCTGTGTAAATGCAGTTTGAGGCTTTCCCATCATCGATATATGGCTTATGAGTTACATACATTTGAACGTAACAAATATAAGGTACTGATATTCATAGGGCATTTGGACTTCAGAAAGTCTAGAGACAAGTGATCTCTTGTGGAGAGGTTGTGATGGGAGGCTGATGGCTAACTGAGTCATGCTTAGTCCTCTTCAAATATTAAATGTAAAACTTTCTGGTGCACTTAAAGAGAGCATTAAAGATTTAAACAGCAAGTAAGAACTACAAGAGATGTTTGCAAACACTGGTGTTCCCTAGTTTGAAGAAAACTAAGAGTAAACAGTTATTTAGTTATTTACAAGTATAGAAAAGAGTTTTAAATAGAGGCCAAACTACTAAGTCCAATTGCTTTAATCAGTCCTTAAGATCTGATCAAGAAGTAGAGACCTATCTGCAAACATTGAGTAATTTAACTGGAGCATGCAAGCAAACCAAAAGGAACAGTACTGCTGGGTGAATTGTTTGGAGTGAATGTCTATCTAAGAAAGTCTTTTTTTTAGCACATTGTCTATAAAAAGTTTTAAAGAAGGAAGATTTTTTCTAAACTTTTCAGAGATTTTTTCTAAACATCTTCAGAGACAAGAGTGATCCTAAACAAGTGAAGTTTATAGCAGGCAGAGTGGTTTCTTTCTTTAATGTGAGATCTGACTAATCATTGGCAGGTATGGGGAAAAATCCTGAAAACTTTATTTTTGATTGTATTATTTAATAATGTTCACGTTAATAATGTGATTGAAAGAATTTATTATATTTTATATTTAGAGAGTGGAGAAAAAACTAATGTCATGATTGAAGTAGAAAAAGAAACATGCAGTGCTTCATGATGGGTAAGTCACAGTAGAGCAAAAAGGATAAGAAAGAGATAAAAGAAAAGAAAAAGATTCACAAGTCAGGACATGTGACTTACGGACTCCCATGGTCTTTCCAGTCTCGGTGCACACTGAGTCTCCCCTGTAATTTTGGAAGTATAGACTTACAATACGGCTTCTTCAAACAGTCTCATTCTCCTCTGTTTGGTCCTCTGTTCTTCAGACCTTCAGTAGTACACTTCCAAGATTTCTAGCTGCTGTTGCTAGAGACTACTCCCACCTATACAATGGGTATTCATTTAGTTGGAGGCGCTTCTTATCTGGCCTGAACTGTCATGTTACCAATGCTGCAAGCATTTTTATAATATAGTTTCTAGCTGTCTTCTTTGAAAGTGTGGGTATTTTGGTTTCAGTCTACTTTTTAAATGTGAAATGTTTATTCTGTCTTGCTTCAAAGGAATCAGCAAGAGTAAAGTAATGATGGATGCACCTCAGGTAAAACTGGTAGTCACTCTCGAAGTAGTGATTCAATGAGGCCTCACACATGGACTGAAAGAGAACTTTGATTATTTGTTAATACAGGAAAATGTAAAAATCAACCTGTAAGATGGAGTACAGCATCTGGGAAATAGAACCTTATTGTTGCAAAATTATAATCTGAATTTGTCACTTTTTACCAACTCAGGTATAACCCTAGTCAGACCATCAGGTACTTAATTTCTAACTATAGCAATATTCCTTCTCTCACTTCCCAGAAAAATATTTTGATAAAAATGAGGCAATAATTTTATTTCCAGGTTAAGAATTCACATATTGACACAAAAGAAAGCAAATATGCTTGGAAGAGGCAGCTCAAAAAAAAAAAAAAACCAAAAAAAAAAAAAAAACCAACGAAACAAAACAAAAAAAACTCTAAAAGCACCTAGTCCTTCTTTGGTGTTGTACTTAAGCTTGTTACAGAAAAAATAATAAAGAATAGTTTGATACAAATATATCTTTTATACAAGACATATTCAGAACAGACTGAAGAAAAAGGACTGGATTTAGCCTTCTTATTTTCTGAAAAATAGGCAACCTTTGATTCACTAAAATTATTTTGTTAAGAGTCATGATCTGATTTTTTTCCCTCAAAATTCTATGGATTTATTTATCTGACACTTCTGACATTCTTACTTTAATTTTCTGGTTCCATACTTTGGAAAAAAGGCCTTTCCAATAGAGTGGTTGCCATAAAAAATTCACAGACTGGCAGAAATCAAAGGGGTGGTTTTGAAGATGCACAGGACGCAGAAAGCACAATGGAAAACAAACTGTGACAAGCTAGGTAGCTTGTGACAAACGTGCTACCCAGGGAAAAAAATGTGTTGTAATGAAAACCTTTTTCTTTACTATTATTTATTCCTACACTTCACAGTCTTGACTGTGAGTGGAGCAGCAAGGCATCTGGCAATGCCTGGTTACACAGTTGATGTCACATGCAATGATTTGTCCTTGATAGCTCCTTAGTTTACTTTGAAGAATAAGAATGACAGGGGAGAGATGGGGGCAGGAACAAAGGCAGCACCTTTGCCAACAAGAGAGGAAGACTTTAACCTAGGTCAGGGAATAGTGACCAAAGCTTAAAGAGATGTCCAGGGAGGCACGATAGATAGTAAAGAAGTTCCTGGGGACACAACATGAAGGAGGCTTTCCTATTTCCAATCAGGAAACAGTGTTACTGGAGGCCTTTCTCCGATACCTGTGTATCAATTCACACAGCATGGGAATCAGAACAGGAGAAATCCAGGTGCTGCTGCAGGGCATCAGTCTCATTGGGACCACAGATATGGTTTGCTTGAATTGAGTGGTGTAAAGAAGGGACAGTGAGTCCTTGGGTAGTACAGGTCAGGAAGGCAGGGAGGAGGAGTTGCATTCAACACAAAGGCACAAAGGCCAAGAGGCCAAAACTATGAAGATCTAATTGGGGTTCTGTGGGTAAAGGAGCGAGGAGCATCAGAGTCAACTTAAGTGACTTCATGAGGGGCTTTGACTACAAACCACCTAATAATAGGAAATAGATCAGGCTTTCTTTAGAGACATGGAAGAAGCCTTACAGGTGCAGGCACTGATTCTAGTCAGAAACATGAGTTACTCTAACAACTACTAAAGGCTGTTGAGGCCAAAGCAATCCAGGAGATTCCTGGAGTACACTTGATGAAATTTCTTGATAAGATGATTAGAGAAGATGCTCTACTGGACCTGTTCGTTTCAGAAAGAACTCATTGAGAGTGCAAAGGTTATGGCAGTCTTGGCTTCAGCCAGCATGAAATGGTACAACGTGAGATACTGAGAGAATTGAGCAAGACTAATAACAGAATTACAAACATGGAACTGAGGAGAGCAGAAGCATCCCCCCTCCTGGGTGTCACCTGGTTAGGAGGTTAAACTCCAGACCACCTCCCCTCGCAGGTACTTACAACCTTTTCCCTGCGGGCTTCAGAACCCTCACTTCCCTCTCAGAGTGTCTCAGGAGTGGCTCCTCACCGGTCTGCTTCATCGGATCCTTGGCAACCTCCTGGGTATAGCAATGGCTCCTCCAAGGCCCCGAAGAGCCCAGTTCCACGGCAGCCGAAATCAGCCGGGCGTCTCCCCGTACTTCAATCTCTTCAAGGTCACTTCTGGGCGTGGCTATCCTGGACGAGACCCCAGAATTGACAGAAATAATGGTCTGATGCTGTTTTTAATTTAGAGAATCTATTAACAGTTTCCCTAGGACAGGAACTCGGGATAAGCCCACAGAACGCACAACGAAACAGAGGTCAGCGCATGTGTGCATGCTGGGTGCTCTTCCCTCAGGCGACCAGAGGTTCGGAGAACCCTGGGCTGTGCCCAGGAACAGCTTTTTATACCCAGTCCCAAATGATGATTGGTCTATTTTGGATCCAATGTCTGATTGGCTTGCTGTTTGAAGAGGATTGGCTCATTAGCGGAGTTTCCACATTGGTTCTTTCAGTCCCATCTGCAGTCTAGGGGTATTCTGAATGGTCCATCCAGTCGACCAATCACTGTCCATGATGTTCCACCATTCTGAGATATGGGCGACACCCTCATACGCCCTCCAGTGGTACTTCACCTACAATACTGAACACTTAAAAGTCCTACAAATCAGATACCTGTACCTGTAACTTAATAGCCATCAACATGCAACAACTAATAAACTTCCCAATTAATTAACTCTTAACCAATTAACTTAACCATGAAAACTGATGTTGTCCGTAACAGTTACTGTCTTACTGTTTTAACTTCGTGCCATTGCAGCAGCTGAACCAGCAGCTGTGGTGGCCAGGGGACCAAAGAGCCCAGATATAGGAGATGCCCGCAAGTGCGCCAACTCCGAAGTCTAATTCTGGATGAGAAAAGCCACTCCCATTAGGCCTTGTGACTCTATGTAGATTCTGTCTGTGTGATTGGCCAGTAGCCAGACGCCCTGTGTATCCCTTAAAAGGATGTAATCCAGCCCCCATTTCGCCTCCTCCTTCTCCCCGTTGGTTGTTGTATTACCCTGCCTCCCTTCTGTACCCCTTTATAAGTGTGTCACGGCCTGAAGGCCGACCTCTCTGTCCCTGGACTCCTTTGTTGTGGTTGGTAATAAACTCCTCGGAATTCTATACAGGGGTCCACCTCCACTAGACTCTTTGCCTCTAGTGCCACCTGAGCTAGCCAGCTCAGTGTGAGTGTGTACTGCATGTTCCCACTGCACAGATGGGAGAGCTGGCTTGCGAGTGTGCCAAGTAGCACCGCCAGGGGTTCCTTGCTAAGGAGCACCTCAGGAATAACGCAGCAGCTCCCCACTGAATACCCACATGGCGATAAGTGATGCACTGACCTGGGGCTTCTTCTAAAAGTTCCTGGAAATGTCCCTCAACACTCCTTGGAGACCAGGTGTCATGTTTGGTGCAGCTGCTTCCCTTGAGAACAGATCTAAGTTCTATTAGATTTGTCTCAGGGGCAGCCGACACATCTCTGCGGTCCTTGATGCGAGAAATCCACTGAACACACTAGAGGACCTCACCAGAAGTTTTGACCATCGGAACGCCAGAGAGTGTGAGTGGAACTTTGTTTGGGTCTCCTTTTGTATTTTTTTGTTTTATCCTTTCCTTTCAGTGCTGGGTTGAGTTTTCTGTGTAGGATGGATGGAAGATTAGCCTGCCCACAACAAGAGGTGTATTCCCAGATTAGAAATAATCTTAGACTGGGAAATTTCCATTTTTCCAAGGGAAATTTAAAATGTTTTGCTCGTTGGCTGTTTGAGTTTTTCCCGGATGTCTCTACAGCTTCTGTTCAGTCTCCTGGGTTCTGGGATAAGGTTGGGGAAAAATTATCGCTGCTCAGAAAGTGTGGAGATAGCTCAGTAGGAAGATTTTCTCCCTTTGTTGGTAGTTATCTGTAGAGTCAGTTCAGAAATTTGGAGACTTTGTCGGGAATGCCAGGGAGTTCGGGTTCCCCCATTCCTGTTACCTCTCTGTCTCTTCCCTTCCCTATGTCCCCTGCCCCCCTGACCCTCAGGACAGATCAGAAGATGTAACATGCCTCAGAGCGCAAAGGTGCTACCGTCTCTTTGACTCTTCTGGGTCTTCCCTGTCCCTTTCTCGAACCGGATCGGATCACCCTGGCTCGAGTGCTCCCCTAATCCTCATCCTGACGCCCCAGTGCCCTGCTGTGTTAACTCTCATTAATAGCCAAGATGGCGCTGACCACGTGGCTGGCTGCACCATAGTACCTTCTTCTTCTGCTTCATATCTTCCCGTGCCTGCCGAAGTCCCTGGACCCTGCCTAACTCTGCCACCTGTGTCATTCCTGCATCGGACCACCCCCCCCCCCAATCACTGGGTGTAGCTGCATCGGCCCCTCCCCCCACCATAAGGACTTTCCCCCGTGCTGTGGGCCCCAGCCTTGTCTATGCCCCCTTCCCTGAAGGTCCCGCCCCAGGCCACCCCCCTGCTGCTGGCACTCACATTATTGGAGCCAGAAGCATGAGTGGCGGCAGCGCTGGGGAAAGCCCTCCCCTGTGCCGGACCTGCAGGGCGGTGCTGGCCCTGCGACTGTGCGGGCCGGCCTGCCCCAGGGGTAGCAGCATGGAGCTGCAGCTCCACATGTTGTGCAGCTTGGGCACGGCACAGCTCCCCCTCCTCTCTGTTCCCCACGCTGCTGGGGCCGGAAATGGGGGTGGTGCCAACCATAAGGAAGCTATCTTGGCTCCCGCCCCGCCACAACACTGGGGGCACTGGCCGTGCCGCGCCCGCTCCGGAAGCCCTACCCTATTCAGAGGAGGGAGAAAGTGATCTCTCAGATGCTGAAGATCCATGGGCAGAGATACGCAGGCAAGCCATGAAAGGGGAGGACTGGGAGCTGGCAGCTAGAACAGATATTAGAGCTGCTCCAGTAATTTACAGCAGAGGGGGAGGGAACCCCCAGTGAGAACCTATTCCATATACGCAATTAAGAGAATTATGCAAACCGGGGAAGGATTTTGGATGGGATTCCCTTTCAAAAGTTTAGTCCAGGCTACCTTTGCTGCAAAGACCATTGTCCCACATGACACAAAAAACATTATGGAATGCCTCCTCTCCCCTGCAGAGCACATGCTATGGGAGAGGATGTGGAAAGAGTTATGTGGAAAAGTGCTATCAGAGGGACCCTAACAGTCCAAATTTGACATTAAAATATCTTTGCAGCAAGGGGAGCCTAGAGAAACCCCAGGATCAAGCACAGCACCTTTCTGAATTGGTCCTGGGAGATATTAAACGGGCAGCTGAAAAAGCCTTGCTTCTCATGCTTCGTGATTCCACCCCCTCTCATAATTTCTCCACAGTAAAGCAGGCTGTTAATGAGTCTTTTATCAAGTTCATTGCCAGGCTCAAAACTTCAGTCAAGAAACAGGTTGAAAATTTGGAAGCCCAGAGAGAATTGTTACGTGTATTGGCCATGGCAAATGCAAATGAAACCTGTAAAAAAATCCTCCGGGCTCTGTCTTTAGATCCGGCCCCTACCATCGATCATATGGTCAAGGCCTGCACCAAATTGACTTCCCCTGAGGCGACCACCCCCCAGGCTGTTTCAAAAGGAGTGGTGGAAGCACTAGCAGTTTCTAACAAGGCACAGAAAGAGAAGCCAAAGTGCTTCAATTGTGGAAGATGTAAACACCTGATTAAAAACTGTCCTGAAAAAAATGCTAACAAAGATGCCAAGTCTATTCCCCCAGACTGTCCCACATGTAAACACCACCACAAGAAACATTTGGGAAACAGGCACTAGAGCATGGGACAGCCCTGCACAAGGACATCAACCAGCAGCTGTTTCCCTCCACCACGAACCTCAGAACTGTAAGCGAGAAGAGACTCACCATCTTTTGGTGAGTGGCTTTTCTTTTCACTTTGAGGACAATACACCACACATGATAACTGTGGGACAGCTTGGATTTCTTGATGGGACTGCAGACATTCTAATCGGGAGACCCTGTGCGTGGACCACCTGAACTTTTTATCCTTCCTGAGGTTCAGACTGTGGACATGAACGGTACAGTTACTGTCACTGTATGCTGTAACAACCTACCATGGTTTTTGAACAAAGGGACTCCTATTGCACAGGCCAATCTTCTCCCCCAAGAATTCCCATGGTGCCCCAGAACGCCTTCCATATGGTGGGCAGAAATTGTGGGCAGGGACAAGCCAATGATGCATTGTAAACTGTGAAACAGGAAGTCCACTGCACACTTGATGGGGATAGTAGATACAGGGGCACATGTAACAATCATTTCCCGAGCTGAGTGGCCCCGGCAGTGGAAGGTCAAACCAGCAAATGGGAGGATCATGGGTATAGGGGGAACAGTGGCTTCCAGGATGAGTGCTAATAACATCATAGTAGAAAGCTCTGATGGTCATGTAGCCACCGTCAGACCATACGTAATTGACTCAGGCTTCACACTTTGGGGCAGGGACCTTCTATTCCAGTGGGGAACTAGGCTGGAAATCCCCTCACCACGGGATTTTTAGCGGGGACCATTGTGGAGCACAGGACTCCACCTCTTACATGGAAGACAGATAAATCTGTTTGGGTCAACCAATGGTCCCTATCAGCAGAGAAATTATGCACTCTAGAATCCCTTGTGGAGAAGCAGCTGTCCAAGGGTCACCTTGTTCCTTCCAACAGCCCTTGGAACTCCCCTGTCCTTGTTTTAAAAAAGCCAGGCAAAGAGTTGGAACTTCTCCAAGACCTCAGAACAATTAATGAGGTCATAGAGGATATGGGTCTTCTGCAACCAGGCCTGCCCTCGCCCTCTATGCTCCCCCAACAATGAAATCTTGCCGTCCTAGACATCAAGGACTGTTTTTTCAATATTCCCTTACACCCCCGTGATACCCCCAGGTTTGCCTTCTCTGTCCCATCTCTAAACCGTCAAGCCCTGTTGCGCAGGTACCACTGGCAAGTCCTTCTTCAGGAAATGAAGAACTTGCCCACGATTTGCCAATGGTACATTGCTCGTGTCTTGTCCCCTGTCTGCAAAGAGTTCTCGAAATCTATTATCCTCCATTATATGGACGATGTATTAATCTGTGTACCGGATGATACTTATCTGGATTTGACTTTAGAAGAAACTGTTCAGGCCATCGAAAAGGCAGGGTTTGAAATACAGCAGGAAAAGATTCAACGTACCTGCCTGTGGACTTACTTGGGACTCAGCATTGGTGAATAGACTGTTGTGCCCCAGCAGCTTACCATCAGGGATGACCCAAAGACCCTCTGGGACTTGCACGAGCTCTGCGGCTCCATCAGCTGGGTTCATCCTCTGCTGGGTGTCACAATAGAAGACCTTGAGCTGCTGTTTAACCTTCTGAAAGGCTGCGAGGACCTGGACTCGCCCTGAGTCATCACTGAGGAGGCCCGAGAGTCCACTGGAAAGGTAGAGCTTGCCCTGTCTTCTCGCCAGGCCCACCAGACCAGTCCTGACTTACCCTTTAGTTCCATCATTTTGGGTAAGTCACATGGCCTGATTTTTCAATGGAATGCAGCACAAAAAGACCCTCTTCTTATAATAGAGTGGGTCTTCTTGTCGCATCAGCCGTTCAAAACCATAACCACACCACAGGAACTGATTGCTCAACTGATTATGAAAGCTCGAGCTCTCCTTCATATCCTTGCGGGATGTGAGTTCTCCTGCATGCATTTGCCATTAAAAACTGGTGTCCTGGAGCACCTGCTCCAGATGAATGAACACCTCCAGTTTGCTCTGGATAGTTCTACAGGCAAGGTCTCAATTCATAATCCAAAACATACATTGTTCAATTCAGCCTTTCTTTTGGCACCAAAAGAACTTCAAAGTTGAACCCCTCTCAAGGCTCTAACAGTCTTTACTGACAGCTCAGGAGGGTCCCATGAGTCAGTCATGATTTGGAAGGATCCCAGGATGCAGACGTGGGAGTCTCACATCCAGGTAGTGGAGGGTTCCCCTCAAATTGCGGAGCTGGCAGCTGTGGCTGGAGTTTTTGAGAGGTTCGAGGAACCTATTAATTTGGTAACAGATTCAGCTGATGCAACCGGTGTAATTGCTGGAGCAGAACACGGTTTGCTAAAGGAGGTGCCCAACCCTAAATTGTATGGTTTGCTTTTGAAGCTTGTTTCTCTACTCTCCCACCGAAAGCATCCATTCCATGTAATGCCTGTGAGGTCACACACTGATCTCCCTGGACCGATTGCCAAAGGGAATTGGACAGCAGACGCTGTTGCAATGCTGGTACAAGCTCCCAACTTACTGGACACATTTGCTCAAGCAAATTTGCTGAGCCATCAGTTTTGCCATCAAAATGTTCCAGCCCTTATCAGAACTTTTAAACTGCCTAGAGACCAGGCAAGGGCAATTGTGGAAACATGTCCCAACTGCCAAAGCTACCAGGTGTCATTGCTGGGTACCGGGGTTAATCCCCATAGCCAAGGTAGCTGTGAAATCTGACAGACAGATGTAACCCATGTCCCTCAATTTGGAAGACTGAAGTATGTATACATCTCCATTCATACATTTTATGGAGCTGTGTTCACGTCCACGCATGTGGGAGAAAAGGCAAGAGTTCTGTGAAGCATTTTCTTCTTGCTTTTTCTACCCTGGGTGTTCCCGCAGAAATAAAAACTGATAATGGTCTGGCTTACATCTCGAAAAAACTTCAGGAATTTTTTAGTTTGTGGGATATCCAACGTACTACAGGCATTCCCCACTCTCCCACAGGTCAATCCATAGTTTAGAGGGCACATCAAACTATCAAGAGGGTCCTTGACCAACAGCGGGGAGGATCAGAGATCAATTCTCCTATTGTGAGACTCTGCAAGGCCCTTTTTACAATAAATTTCTTGAACAATTTGTTCTTGGAGCCAACCCCCCGCCAACACTCCAGCATTTCTCCAATTCGACCCAAGCCAAATTAAAGGAATAGCTGCCGGGATTGATCAAAGATCCGGAAAGCCATCAAATTTCGGGCCCTTTCCCGCTATTTGTATGGGGGAGGGGATACACCTGTGTTTCTACACCTTCAGGACCCAAGTGGATACCAGGAAAGAACATAAAACTCTACGCTGGACCATCCAGAGGAGAGAAAAGACAGCACCCAGGACTGTGACAAGGAAACCCTGGACAATGAAACAAGTGCTGCATGGAGAAGATGTTGGCACAGGATGCTGTCCACATGAACATCTAACCGTTCTACCTCTGACTGTCCCCCAAAAGCTCAAACCCTAAAACCCTCTTATATGTTACCTTCATGTGTTTCCCTACGCCACAGTCCTCTTGCCCATGTGTTACCTTCCTTATGAATATAAGAAAAAGGAGGGGGGTGAGAGGGGAAAATCTGTTTAATAATTTTTGCTTGAAATCCCACAGAAAAAGACCACCCATACCTTATTTACCATCGTGCCCAAAATTGTCAATCTCCACTGCCTCCTGGTCTCCTGGATCCTGTTACCATCAGAGGTTGTAGCGTGGATTGTCCTGCAGTCAAAGGGCAATGTGTGGGTCACACTAGCAAAGGCACTCCAGCAAGACCATTTGTGCCTGTCCATGGGCAGCGTCAATGACCCACTTTCGTTGTGCCTGGTGGGGATCCCTCTCTGTGCAGATGAACCGCCCTTCTCAGGTCAGGTACCCTACCCAGTGGATGCTTGGAATAAGTGGATGAATACACTGGCAATGGCACATGAGGAACCCCAAGAACTGGAACTATTGGGGTCCTCCCAGGCTGCCCACTGCCTCAGGTTTTTCTTCAGCCTGAATGGAGTGGAGTCATCCTGGTCAAAACACCCGAATTTGACACCTCATTAAAAAATTTATTCTGTTAAAAATTGATGCCAAGACGAGCACCTCATCTCAGCGGAGGAACCCATGTATCCCAAAGCACTTCCTATGGGTATATTCCTGATTTGCAGGAATCGGGCATGGTCTGGAATCCCATTCCAGGTTTGGGCAGGGCCATGCACTCTCAGCAGGCTTTCTGTACTAGCACCCAACAAGACCCAGATTTGGTATTGGAGAAACTATACTCAATTGGCCTGCCAAAAGAGAGGGATACAGCAATTAGACTCAAATTTTGATAGCAAAATTGTTAATTGGTCAACATCTAAAAGGGTCGCGCATCGCTTTTCCTGCCTTGGGTAGCAGCAGCAAAAGCCCTGGGCCAAATTACCCACCTTGAGCACTGGCTCGGAAAGCATTCTAACCTAACATCGAGAGCCCTCTCTCAATTACTGGAGGATGAAGAAACCACCAGGCATGCAATGCTGCAAAACAGAGCAGTAATTGATTTTCTTTTATTGGCTCATGGACATGGCTCTGAGGAATTTGAGGGACTATGCTGCTCTAACCTGTCATCTCATAGCCAGAGCATCCACGCGACGATATCGAAAATGAAGGACCAAATTAAAGAACTAAAGACAGAAGGAGATGTGGATTTGCTTGGAAACCTTTTTGGACAATGGGGACTTGAGGGATGGGTGAAATCCTTAATCAAAGCTGGACTGTGTGTTGTCCTAATAATTGTTATGGTTTTAAGTTTATTGGTTGTTTTAAGAAGTCCCTATCCAAGTCGATGGTAGAGGCTTTTTCTTTAAACAGAGAAGGGGGAGATGCTGCAGCGGCTGAACCAGCAGCTGTGGTGGCGGGGGGACCAAAGAGCCCAGCTACAGGAGAGGCCCGCTGGTGGGCCAACTCTGAAGTCTTAAGATCACCCCTTAATTCTGGATGAGAAAATTTCTCCCATCAGCCCTTGTGACTCTATGTAGATTCGGTCTGTGTAATTGGCCAGTAGCGAGATGCCCCATGTATCCCTTAAAAGGATGTAACCCAGCCCCCACTCTGCCCCTCCTTCTCTCCACTGGTTGTTGTTGTACTACCCCACCTCCCTTCTGTACCCCTTTATAAGTGTGCCACGCGTGGAAGGCTCTTCATACATGGAATCCTTTGCTGTGGTTTGGTAATAAACCCCAGCGGAACTCTATACGGGGGTGCCACCTCCTGACTCTTTGCCTCTGATGCTGCCTGCCACGTGTGCTGCGTGTTTCCACCACATGGGTGAGAGCTGGCTTGCAGTGTGCCAAGTAGCACCGCTGGGGGTTCCTCCCTAAGGAACTCCTCAGGAACAATGCAGCAGCTCGCCACCGTACACCCACACAGTGATATGGTACTAAGCACCAATTCTCTGTGGTGTCATTTAATCTATTTAGTTGTATTTGTGTTTGTGTAATTTATTGGGCAGACAAATAGAACTAAAGCTTTAGATTCAGACTTCTCTCACATTTTTACAATTGAATATATCTACTAAAAACAAAGCCTCTTTGAAACTGATCTATTTATTACTGTTTGAGGTTTTTTTTCCCCCAACTAGTATTTTCCTGCTTTCTTTGTAGATTTATTTAAAAAGAAATAATTTCATTCCCTATGTGTAAGGAGGCTATGAGTTCCAGGTACGAATTTTCTAGTTCCAAGTCATATAAGCACTACATAATGAAATGTCACCAAGAAGAATGAATGAAGAAGTCAAAAGGTGAAATGTGGAAATGAAGTGCTATAATTCTGGGGAAACTGCACAGTGCATTTCCCTTGTTTATGAGGCTGTCATACCTTCTAACACTTGGAACCAAACTATATGCGATGATGAAGTGGTGCTGTGTGTCAGATACACTCCGTAAGAGTTGCATATGCTTTGTTCTGAAACAATTTTTCTCCACAAACTTTTCATATGAAATGATGTCTAGATCTCACTGAGCCTGCATTTCTAGAAGAAAGATTTATGTTCACACAGAAGAAATTTCAGCTTCTTCCAGCTTCTGAATAAGTGCTCTATTTGGCAGGAGAACTTAAGAAGCAGAGTACTATCCTTTTTGGCAATGTTTTCTGGGACTATTTGTAATTTTCTATGCTCTACTAGTAGAACTTGGATTCCAGAGGTAAGTTATATAGAGAAATTCTTCTATGTGACTCTTGACTGAGTTCAGTATGAGATAAACTGATCATGCCCAGGCCATAGGTGGCTCTGTAGCTCCCTGGTAGCAGAAGTGTAGAATCCTGACACTTATAATGAGAAGACTCATAGGCCTCTAGGTTTAGATAGTGAATTTTAAGGCACATATTTTGACCATGAATCCTCATGGTGTCAAATAAATAGGTAAATACCTTTAACCTCTCTAAGACTATAATGTGAAGTGAATAGTGTTCTGTTGTAATCTAAGAAACATAAGAGATCTTATAAGAGATGAGAAAGAAAAATGTAATTTTAATATATCAGCTCCTTTATGTTACTCTCTTCTTTTCTGAGCCACTTACAGGAATTAGTGTTTACCTTTTTTAAAATTTTTTTTTAATCTGAAGTACATGGGATTGGAAAGGCTATATAATGTATAATGTGCTGAGATAAATTCTGTGGCAAAGAGAAATGAAGTACTGATAGCAGTAATCAAGACAAAATTCTGTGAAACGCTAAGGAACTGCAACAAATTGTCAACTTCAAGTGAGCCTTCCACCCACATACTTATTATTGTCTGTTGTGGAAGAGGGAAGAAGAAGGACGGGACTAAGTGAAAATTTCAGTAAGGTTATACCTGCAGTGTGATGCTGCAACCTTGTGATCTCTGAGCTGTTTCTCAAGTACTTATTTTGTAGTGCACTGGCTTTTTTGGAGTACATTCCATATGCTTAAAAAAGAAAAAGAAAAAGAAAATATTAGGGCCTTTGACCAAAGGAAATGAAAATAAAATGAATTATTTTTGTCTGAATTATAGGTACATGCTGTGTCCTGCCTTGGAATCCTGATTGTCTGAGATGAATTGTGGATCTTTTCTGGGAAACATTCACATTTCCTTTAAATAGAAAGCAATGTCTGAGGAGAAGGGAGTTTGTATCCCTGTTATCTGATGAAGAAGAAGAAAATCATGTGTGTTAGAGATGATGAACCGTGCATTATGTTAGCTGGTTTGACTGAGTCTTTTGTCAAAGAAAAGCCTAATGAACTCCAGGTTTAGCTTTCCTCCTGCAGGCTAATAGAAAGAAAGTGATCCTGACCTTTCCAGAACACTAAATCCCTAATCCAGAAACTCAGGTCAAGTCCATCAAACAAGGCAGGTACAAACTGAATTAACTCAATTGAAGTGATTTCTGTAGTACAGCCAGAAGAGATTGAAGACTGTTTGGTTTAAATACATTTAAAGGAATATGTCTGAAGGAACAATGAAATGCAAGATGAAGTTGCAATAATCAAGGACATTACAAGGCTAGCTATTGATATGAACCTGATAAAAGTGATTTGTGTAACCAGTAGAGTAGTAGTAGTACTCAACTCAGCTGAGAAATACCTGTTAAACCAGTATAAAAGTGCATTAAGATAAAATGGTGGTCCTAAATAGCATACCATATTCCTTCTGCTAGCCTGGATGGGAAATTTTTTGAGGTTGACTTGACCTTCTCTGGATGCCAGATGCCTGCTAAAGCTGCTCTAGCACTACTCCTCAGCTGGACAGGGGATGAAAATATGACGAAAGGCTTCCAGGCTGAGATAAAGAGAGATCTTTCAACGATTACTGTCATGGAAAAAACAGACTCAACTTATGAACTTATTGCAAATAATTTGATTTGATACTCTTTTAAGAGTAGGGTAATGAAAAATCTTAAACCCACCCACCCCCACTCAACCTCATCCCTGATTTTCTGTACCTCCTCCCCGCCAGTGGCACAGAAGAATGGAGCATTGGGCTTGTGATCACACGCTATCTTTGCAGCTCACTTCTCCTTACAGGGAAGACTCATTACACTCTTTCCTTACTCCAGTGTCGAGACCCTCCCACAGGAGACAGCCTTCACAAACTTCTCCAATATGTCTCCTTCCCATGGGCCGCAGTTCTTCACCAATTGCTCCAGTGTGGGTTCCTCCCACTGAATGCAGTCCTTCAGAAATGTACTGTTCAAGCCTGAGTACCCCATGGGGGTCACAAGTCCTGACAGAAAAATTGCTCCATCATGGACTCCTCTTTCCACAGGTCTACAGGATCTGCCAGAAACCCTGTTTCAGCATGGGCTCCTCTCTTCTGGGGTCCACAGATCCTGCCAGGACCCTCCTGACTAATGTTTTCCAGGGGGTCACAACCTCTTTCAAAGACATCTGCCTGCTGTTGTATGGGGTCCTCCATGGGCTGCAGGTGGATCTCTGCTCCAGCATGGTCCTTCATGGGCTGCAGGGGCACAGCTGACTCACCATGGTGTGCACCACAGGCTGCAGAGGAATCTCATCTCTGGTGCCTGGAGCATCTCCTGCTCCTCCTTCTCCACTGACCTTGGTGTCTCAGAGCTGTTCCTCTCACATATTCTCACCCTCTTTTTGGGCTGCAGTTGCTGCTGCACAGTTTTCCCCCACCTTTCTTACATATGTTAACCCAGAGGTGCTTCTGTTGTCACTGATAGGCTTGGCCTTGGGCAGCAGCAGGTCCATTTTGAAGTTGGCTGGCACTGTCTCTCTTGGCTACCCTTGTAGCTTCATCCCCCACCCCTTCCAACCCCCTAGTACCCCAAAACTTGACACCTAAGTCCAGTACAAGAGTAGACAAAAACCAGCTTCAAGATCCCAAGTGGTATCTCATTGCCGCACTGTAGTACCACTTGTTTATATGTTGGTGATCGCTATCAACTTTGAAGTAGCTCTATATTTGTTGAGCAATAAGCACATACTCACAAGCAGTTATGCCTATAATATGACTGGTATCTTTAGACAATCTCAAATGTGGCATTACAATACCAGAAAAAATAAATTCTTGGCTCCAAACAAAATTCTTTTCATATTTCCAAGTGACACCTAGAATTATAAAAATATTTGGGTTTAATAAGACTAATGACACCAGCATCGACCACATTATTGTCTGGAAGCTGAGAAAGTCTATCTGGATGAGTGGACTGCCAGGTAGATTGAAAATTGCCTGGACAATTGTGGACAATGCCTTGATATCTCATTGGCAGCCAGTAAGTATCAAGAAGAGTATCCTGGAACCAATACTGAGGCCAGCTCTTCACCATTGACCTGGATAATGAGATAAAATACATGCTTAGCATATATTGGTTGGGAGTGGCCTAAATACCTAATGATAGATCTACAGTCCTTAAGAAGTTTGAATTAACAGAAATCTCATAAAATCCAAAGAAAAAGAAGTACAGAATTCTGTATCTGAGATGGAATAAAGCTACACATATGCATAGGCTGTATAACTAGAAGATTAATAATAGCCAAAATCAGTTTCACAACTAATACCAAGTAAGTTGAATTTAAGCCCTGAGCACGCTTTCAGTCCAAATGAGTCGCAAGTTGTACACTGAGCTACATTAAGAGGCATGTGGCCAATGAACTGAGAGAAATTGCTATTTCTTTGCAGCTGGACCTTCTGGACTACTCTCTCTGTTTCTGGATGCCCTGTTCAAAACAGATGCAGGGAAATAGGGGAAGGTCCAGCAGAGTGCAGCAAAGATGGACAGGGTCATAGAACACATTGATCTACGGATGGAAGTGCAGGGACCAGGGTTTGTTCAGCTTGAATAGGAAGCTAAAGGGCAGCTTTCAACCACATGAAGGGGAGTTTGAAAGATGAAGCCAAGTTCTTGATAGAAGCAGATTGTGTAACAAGGAGTAATGACCACAAATTGCAACATGGGAGATTCAGTTTATGCAGTAGAAAGAATTTTTTC
Source organism: Mystacornis crossleyi (assembly GCA_013400655.1). Taxonomy (NCBI): domain Eukaryota; kingdom Metazoa; phylum Chordata; class Aves; order Passeriformes; family Timaliidae; genus Mystacornis; species Mystacornis crossleyi. The sequence continues at coordinate 49,369 of VYZQ01010998.1, forward strand.
ACCCTAATGAAACACTAGAATGACTTGCCCGGGGGAGTTTGTGGAATCTCTGTCCTGCCAGATTTCCAAAACTTGGCTGTAGGCATTCACAGTTATCCTGCTCTAAAGCTGGGAATAGTCCTACTATAAACCAGAGGCTACCCTAGCTATGTTCTAGAGGTCCTGCACAGAGAGTATTGCCATGATTCTTTTATTGGTGTGAACAATTCAACTGATAATACTTTAAAAAATTATTGTTAAGATACTTCTGATCTCCATGGTTTTCTTTTTAAAAACTAATAACTAACTAACCTCAGAACCAAACAGTAACTTAGAGTAAATAACTAAAAGAAAAACCAAGAACCTTAAGCTAAAAAGCATAGTTAGAATTTCTTGTCTCTTATTTCGGTTCTCCAAATTATAGGTCTTGTTTCCAACCTTAACTGTGTTAATGACAGAATTATTTTATGTTGAGTTATTAATGATGCATTAGAGAACATGTACAAAATCATGCAATACAACTCATGTTTTATTGTGTTAACCACATTAAGTTATACATTCATTGTTAAAATTCAGTTTTAGATATCCACGTAGAATTCCCTTCCTCAGGTAGCATTGGCTTATTCCATAACTCAGGAATTCCAAGACCATTAATCCAATGTAGTTTTACATTAATTTTTAAAAATTATTAACTTCAGTAGTTTATATGAAGTAACAGTGAAGCTGAATCACCAGTTTGTTAGGCCTTGCTTCAAATTGATCTTATTAATAAAACTTAGACATGGCAAGTCATATGCAGAAACCTCAGTATTTGTATTTTTGAAGAACTCAAAATAACTCCAACAACTGCAACACTGACCATCTTTAAACTACTGTGATATTTACAACAGCAGCAAGAAATTGCAATAAAATATTGATTAACAGAGAAGCAGTCTCAGAAAATACAAAAAATAATCTGTGGAACCATGAGAAATGAAAAGACAGTCCAGTAGTTTATTCTTCAGTAATTTTTCAGTTGGAAAAGCTTGATTTACCAGATGTGCTAAGTGATACAGAAAACCAAAACACTCCCATGACCTATGTTATCGTCAGTAGTGGTATACACTCTATGTGACTTCACCCTACACTGCTGGGATTGAGCCTGCAATGCTTTGGCTATGTTATATTTTAAAAAATGTTTTCTTACAATTTTCCTCTGTGAGGTAGCATCAAATACAGAATTTTTTTTTTTTTTACAAGACTAATTAATATACTTGGAAAGAATGCCTTGGAAAGATCTCTAAGATTGGACAAGGATTTCAATGGTGATTCACTGCTTTAGAAAATTATTTATTGTTATGGTTTAATTTTTTATATTTGGACATAATGTCTGTGTTGTTTTTTTCTGAATATCTAGTTCTTTTGGCATTTTTAAAGCACAGTTATTCCCATCCCTTTGGAATTCTATGAACTTTCAGAGTGAAATGTAATTTATTTTACTCTACAAGATTACTTATAGAATACCAACAGTATATTTCTGCAACCAAGAATGATATAGGCGCATAAAAATACCCTCTTAAATATTTACTGATGGTGAGAACATTTGGTATTTTAGTGAGACAAGGCCTAAAGAAAAGAAAAAACATAAATTAGCTGTCCTTGGAATTGATTTCAGTTTTAGATATAAATGAGTATGAGGCTTGTGTTAACCTTCAAGCTTGGTTGAAAGTCTATTATGGACAGAAGACAAAATGCATCCAGCAGTCATTACTATTGTGTCTGAAAAGAGACAATTCTACAGTGCAAGACTCAGAGGCAGGGAAGAGAGGAAATCTGTCTGCTTCAGAAAATCTATTTCTGGCCTCCTACTGCATGACGTCTCTTATGTATCCTGAGGGCCTTGATCTAAAGAGAAAAGAGTAATGCCTCCTTTTCATTTACTTGCAACCTATTTTTTTTTCTACCCACAATTTTGTGCTGCACAATTATTTCTCTTTTGATGGAGTCGATAAATTGTGGTGAGTCATGTCTTAGAATGTGCTGTTTTACCAGAAAACATTCACAAGGAGCAATGACTTTCTGGCTTAATTGCTTACCTCACTTGTCAGAGTTAAAGGCTGATACGTCTGACAAACATTCTATTTGCAAACCAGTTCCAAGTGGAGTAGAGAAATGTGTTGTATTTCTGTGAAGAATCCTTGAACAGTTCACAGACATGGAAAATAATTTTGTAGTGTTGTCTAAGGCCCAGAACTTGCAAACATTTATGCATGCATATATATATATATGCATATATATATGCATATAGCTTATGCACAAGTAAGTTTGTTGTGCATCAGATTATCTATGTAGGTCCTCACAGGATTAATTTTGAAAGAATGGACAGCTTTACCTGTCAGATATTAGTCCTCTTGCACATCAGAACTGAAGAATTTCGAGTTTTAAGCTGCACAAAACAAGTGAAAAAATAATGTGCATGGTTTTGAGAATATGTACTCAAATGCAGAATTCAAAATTATTGAAAAGAACTACCAGCAATAGAGATGGTTATATACTGATCATCTTTTGAAATAAAAACATGTAAATATTGTCAAATAATTATGAAATCTCGTTTGGCTGGCTACAAATGCGGTTTTAGAAAGCAAAACTGAAAAGCCTGTTCCTTCAGTTTGTCTGCTCCTTTTTATGACTCTTTAAGATATTTTTGAATCCAAAATTCTTTTTCTTTGAATGTTTATGTATCAACTTTTGAATAAGTATTGGCTTTTCCCTGAAAGAATAGATTGAGATCAGAATCTGCATTGCACTTGGTGTGTTTGGCTTCATTAAACGTGGGATGTCAAGTCACTAATACCATAAAACTTTGAATTTCAGTTTTACATTATTATTTTCACTGACTGATAAATTATTAGAAAAATTTTTACCCTTTCTATAAATACAGTATCATGGAATCCTAGAATTATTTGGATTGGAAAGAATGTTAAATATCACTTAGTTCCAATTCACCTGCCATGGGCAGGGACATCTTCCACTAGACCAGATTGCTCAAAGCTCCACCCATCCTGGTCTTCAAC
>VYZQ01011002.1:2186-15379 GCA_013400655.1 Mystacornis crossleyi
TTAGGTGCTAGGAAAACATTAATGTTGACCATGAGGCGGGATTTAAAACAGTCTCTTTAAACACGCCTTGGTTACATCTGGTTAGTTACAGTAAGTTCATCGCTGATGTTACACCCAGTTACTTTTTCAAGGAATGTCAACATTTGAGGGCTGTAACTTACTGGCAGTTTAATGTTATCCTGGGATTAATATGAGAGGAGTGAAGTGGGCTGTGAGTTACGAGGGGATGTGTACTGCAAGAGATTTGGCAGGCCAGAGCTCTCATTAGGCCAAAATTAGGGATGTCCTAGGTCTGTATGTATGCTATTAATCACTACCTGGGGCTTACCAACAAAAGTAGTTTTTCCATTAAAAAATTCATTGCTTATTTCAAGAGGAAAAGAATTATCCTACCTGCAGAGTTCAGATTTGGGGAAAAAAACCACCAGAATTTCTTCAAGTTCTCTTCAAAACATTCTAAAATCAGACAGGCGGCTTCAGAAAAGAAAGTATTTTTCTACTCCTGCCTTCAAGCAGCACTATTTCATCTCAAAATTTATTAAGTATTTACAAACCTGAGTTGGCAGAAAAGATAATCTTCAAACCATCGGCACATTTAACAGCATCAAAGTAAGTAGATTTATAATTAGGGAATTAGCTATTAGGAGAATTAAGATCCCTGTCTTTTGAAAGAGTCCCAGCTAATAGATCCAGCACATATTAGAAATTCATCAAAATGTGTAACCTTGTGTATAAATTGATAAATAGGTATAACAAATGTAGCACAAAGAAGAGCATATATTAAAAATTACAGTATTAAAGGAAAGTACAGACCAGATAAAAATGTAGCATCAAAAGCTCCAAGAATATTTCCAGCTGGAAGGGACTTCCAGTCTGTCATCCTACCTCCTGCATCTGGGAGAGCTACACGAGACCAGCTTACTCAGGCCTTTACCTATCCAGATTTTGAAAACCACTGGTGATACAGACAGTACAACTGCTCTGGGCAATCTATAGTGTTCAGAGTGCAGATGGAAAGAAAGAAACAAGCAGTCAGAAAAATGCAGAAGGAAATACAAAAGAACCTCAAAGTGATACCGAGGACTGCCACAGAAAGAAAAAAAAAAAAAGTAAGGGAAGAAAGTACAGTTACTTTAAAAATAAGAAAGCAAGTACAGGAAAACATTTTTTAGTACTTCAATTTATCCAGAAACCTAATGTGAAGGGTCTGATTCTTCAATCCTTGGTTCTGTACAATAAAACAACAAGCCAAACCCAAAACAAAACAGAAAACCGTTATGCCCTTTAAGCCATCTCAACATAGACTCCAGAACCTGAGGTACCTCAAATCACCACCTGCTTTCAAACAGGTAGGCTGCAGCAATCCTGCTGAGCTGTGTTTGACACATTTCTGCAAAAACTTTGAGGATAAACAATGAATGACACTATTTAGTATGGTAAGAAGCTGATCCTGAGCCCTCCAACTAAGCACATCTACTGTATGGCTGTTTTAATGTTCCCTGTTGCAAGGAATTGGGAAATGGCAGGAAAGCATGGCAGGGCCATTTTTGGGGCTGGTGAATTGAGAGATTTAGATGAACATTTTAGGTTTTGTTTCCTGGCCTATTTGTTCTGTTATCACAATTCTGATCACAGAACCTTCAAGCACAGGACAGCTTTAATATTGTTGGAAATAGGGAAGAGGAAGAATACTTGCTATCAACACTGTTGCCACTACATGGTCAAGCCAGAGGAAGACAAAAATGGAAGAACAAAATTATCACCACTTGGTTTATTAGCTAATAGTAACAAGACACTCAGGGCTATTACAGCTCAGACACTGAAGGCACAAGGACTTGGCTGGAAGAGTTTATACTGACCACAACCAGTCAGGGCATCACGGGATTCTATGAGACTAAGGGGTAAAAATATATTTTCCATTCAGACCCTCCTACCTTTTTTTACTGATGTGGCTTGGTATCACTAGGTCTTGATGTCTTGATTTAATGTTTGAAAGATCTGTGTGTTGACAAGAGTGTGATTGCCTCAATATTGAATCAATATGGAATTGTGACCCTGGAGACGGAGAGGAGACTGTAAAGGCAGCAGAGGCAGCTGATGAGACAAACAGAAGGCTTTCTTCTGAGGTTAACTATGAAGGAGTATGTCATGTAACATTTTGATGATCGCCTTGCTTGCTCCACAATAGACAGCACACCGAGATAACATTAAAATCTATGCCTGTCCTCTTCTTAAGTTTGAGACAATTAGGTAGCAAGATTATTTTAGTATTCAAACTAAGTAATCAGGTGATGACAGGAAGCCACATCTGAGCGCCTGAACTAAGAAAACCCCACAGAGCTTCAAGTGCCCATGACGCATTCTTTTCCAACTGAGTGTAAATAGGACATGTCACCTCACCCAACACCCTGGACCACAATGTTTAGAAGGTAGCAAAGGAGGAAACCACACTGAAAAGAGGAAGCAACAAATGCAGTTTTAAAAAGCTTGTAGGTTTAAATCAACTCTATCATAACCAGAAACAGCTATTAAATTCTGAAGTAATAACACATCATTAGCAATTACATTGCTGGAACTGGACTACAATCCCTCAAACATTTTCAATGGCACCACTGAGTGTAGGAATTGCTCACCACTATACGCAAGGCAGCCACTGGCCAGGTATTGTTTATCAGAGTTATTAGAATATGGCACTGTCCTAGGTTGCAATGTAAGATGTGCCCAAAGGTATGTATTCTATTACCATCTTCAGGGGCTGTTGAAACCAGGTGGGGCAGTGTTATCTTTGTCTCCTCCCCCCGGGCTATCTCTTGTTAATGGCCCATCAAGGCTGTGCTGCATGACTCAGAGATAACTCCCTCCAGCAGCTATCTCTGTTTANCTGACATAGTTCATTCTGTGTCCCTCCCCTCCCAAGTTGGTGACGGTTTGACCCTGCAACCCCTCCCTTTGCCCCTCCACATCGGCTGTATTCCATTGGTTGTGGTTCCTCCCCTCCCCTTCCGTCCCCTGAGTTCAAAGTTGGCCCTGTGAAGGGGGTTCGGTCTCTTTTTCTCTTGGAATACGTTTGAGTAAAGACCTCAGGGACTGGATCTCGGGGAAAAGAACGCTTCTTGTATTTTGCCTCTGTTCATGTTCCTCTGCCCCCCGGGGTTCAGAGCTAGCCTGAAATGGACCATGACAAGGGCAGATTGGAACAGTTGGCGCCCGATGTGCGGCTTCTCCAGACAAGAACCCAGATGTTATTTTGCGTAGCATGTCTCTAGCTATGATCAAGAACCTCTGCCTTGTCTCCTTTTAGTGTTCAAGATTTTTATTTTACCAGCAAAAACACATTTCTACAGAACATGCTACTTCTGATAAAACACATTTTTGCTTCCATTCATATTACAGTTGTTACAAAAATTTTCAGCACAATCAAAATAAGTATTTTATTGTGTTGAAATCTCCTGAAAATCCACTGTTTTACAGACACAGAAAATTGCAATCATTACGTTACTTATTTGTTCAAAATGCTTTTGATTCAAAACTGCGCTACATCAAAATGCAGGTGACTTTCTACCACCTTAGAAAGAACCACCAAATCCTGGGCTGAAGCATTGCCCTATATTTCATGGGCACATATTACATACCACTCAACTTACTTTCAATTACTATTCAGCCTGCTGTACACAAATACCTTGTTAGAACCAACAAGGAAAACAAGGTATCTCTAAGGAAAATCCACAGCTCACTAAAATAAGTTTTCCAAGTCCTTTGCAGTGTCAGAATGGCACTGAGGTGGCAGAACCTCCTCTCACCGACAGGATCTTCTCATCCAGGCATTCCATTTTAACAGAAGGCAGGTTCATCTTAGGATACGTGAAGACTGCATGGTAAATACTAGAAAGATTAGCCTGTGCTGACCTCTCTGCCTCTGTGACTCATCTGCTACTGGAACCCTCTGGATCCCAACAGCTCATTTCATGCTGGCTCACATGACCATCACAGCGGTGACTAAGAAGCAGATGCACCCTCAGGAAAAGCAGAACTGGGCAGTTTTGGATGGTAAGCAAAGACAAGGACTTGGCCAAAAGCCATTAAGGACTTGACACGTTGATCCCATGCTGTTCAGAGTTACCTAATACTAACCTGGAGGAAAATAATGTCACCAGTCTTTGCTAGTTTGCGTGATTCTGGTGCACAGTCAAAAGAACAAACTAAAGCCTCCATGAAGTTTTTGGCATTTAACCTGAACCCACTGTGAACTTTCCCTCTTGAGACTCACATTCAGTCACTGACAGGGACTATATTAGCTTGAAGGCATTAAAGTTTGTCCTAAACTTCATTCCTGCCAAACATTAACAAGAAAAGATTTACAGACTTCTAAAGCTCTAAAAACCCCTGCAGGCCCATTTTCTTAGTCACTCATCCTTCAGTGGGGAGCAGTTTTCAGTGGGTAGCATAACTCTCAAACATGACAGGACTTGTTTCAAGTCTTAAAACAGAACATCAACATTATCAGTTTGAAGTTCGAACAGAAGGGACAGCAAGAGAAAAGCGAGGGTAGATGGTATTTATGAAACATCATTCAGCATCAGATGCTGATGATGACTGGACTCAGGCAAATGTTTAATGCCTCAGATGTGACTGTAGGCCAAAGAGAGAAAAAGTGTCATATTCCATAGCATAAACAACAGTAAATGAAAGACAGAGCAGCTCGGGCTTCCACACAAATGAGCTTGTCAAATCCCATCAGCTAGGATTTGAACTGTTACCCTGCTGAAATGCATATTGTTGTTTCTTGTGATCAAGCATTACCTGAGCTCAGTAACCACAAGTCAGGCAAGAGGCATTACAGCTTATTATTAACCCCTCCTACTGATCTTTGGAAGCGGTCTGTACTGCCTGACTCACACAAAAACCCACAAGAGAAAACATTTCATATTTTTGTTCAAGAAGCAAGTCCCCATTAGCGAATAATTTGGCACAGCAGTGTCAGACAACCAAAAGAGTTGGTGTTGAGCCCCCTTTAACTACCCTGTAAGTATGTCACTGTTCTGTTCCAAACCCACCTGCTCTGGTTCCCTGGTGAGAATGCCCCTGCTCTGGCTGTGGGTTGATGACCAGCAATTGGCTTAGATTCTTCTGCCTTCATGATGGCTTTGAGCACTACTGGACAGCACAGAGCTAACTAGCAGCAAAACTTCTGGTTTAATTTCTTATAAAATTTCTCTAGTTGGTGCATATCAAAACCACCCCACATAATGAACAAACATGCAGCAAGCAAAGATCATTGAGGACTAGTTTCAAAGTCTCAGTGAAAAGACCACTGCAGATGCAGGTTAGGAGAAATTTGAGGTACAAAATGAATCTTACTGGAGGAGATGGTTGAACATGGGAGTTTAGGTATCTCTGCTTCCAGTTTACTTGAAAAAATATAGGACCTCCTACACAACATACATTCCCATGTCCTAGAGCCAAAAGCTTCAAACACTTGAAATAGAACTCTGTGTTCAGATTGCTTATAATAAATATTAATTATGCTCCATCCTGCATAATTTACAGTTCTTCCTTAGACCCAAATTACAAAATCCAGCCTTCTGTTTCGCTAAGCAAAATCAATAAACAATGAAATCCGACAAGTCAAAAATCTACTATTTAAAAAAAGAATGAAAATTGAAAGATAAGCAAGGGAAGCAAAAAACTAGATGGAAACAGATATTTTAAGAACTCAAGAATTTATTTATTTTGTGTGCAAGACATCGAGATTTTTTCCCCATTCCTTCAAAGCTACAGAAGCATAGCTGTTGAAGCCTGAAACTGTAGTTCCATACCCTTTTGCTTTTAAATTAAACAAATGATCTCAGTTTTTGGAGCAGTTTTCGACTCCAGGGAAACTATGCCATTAAGAGAGTGCCAGAAACATACTTAATTGATGTGTGTCCCAAGAACAGCTCAAAAGAGGGTAGACATACCACATATAGATTTCAAGGAAATTACTGAAAAGCCACAGAGCTTCAACAGAATGTGATATGTGAAACACAGCTTATGAAAGAGTCACTATCAAAAGGGTAAATTCAGTTCAGGAGATATTAATCTGATTACCTACGAGGTACTATGAATTGGATATGCTCCTTTGTGCACCAAATCCAACCTGGACAGATGGAGGAGACTTTTTCTGACATGTAACTAGTGTTTAAGGGATGCTCAAGTTACAGACGCAAAGTTTCAAACAATTTTTTCTTTTGTACAGTACATGTACAGTAACCAGCCTATAACATCAGATTTTCTGACCATTTACTTGAGTGGCTTACACGGTCCACAACTGGACTCTGCTGTTCTCATTTTCAGTGTAATGCTTTCTATACACCTGCCTGACAGAAAAGCAGTCCAGCAACACCCTTAAACAAAGCACTCCACATAGAGTTCTGAAATTAGATTTGCGTAGACTGAATTCTGGGCTAATTTAATGCAATGCAGGTTTTTATCCAAGTGATAAAAGCAATTTTAATATTTTTCTGCACCATATCCTCCTCTCCTTGCCATCACTGGCAATTTTCAGGACCCACTGACAAAAATGTAAGTAAAAATAAATCACCTGTTGCAAGCTCCTCCCCTTGTTGGATTTACACAACAATGCCACTGTCAAACTTCCATGTCTGTAAATTATCAAGTCTCTGGCCTTGGACTACCAGTTAACTATTAAAACATTACTATTTTCCATTATGGCACTGAATGCTTTCAAAAGAACATATTTGAAATCTATTTTTGTTTTTGTTTATAAACTCCATTTAGAATTGCAGCAGAACAAGGCTTAAAAATCAGATGTCTAATTAGGACATCTGTAATTTTTCATTTTACATTTAAAAGGCTGTTTGCATGGCTTAACTAAGAGTTTAGCTTTTCCAGGCTACAACAGCCATCACACAAGGCTACCATCTGTTTATTTCTCCATCAGCATCCTACATCTGTAAGACTGTGCTCATATGCACAGGTATATGAATAACAGAGTTAGTTTTACAAAATACAGGGGAAGGCTTAGCCCATCGCCACTAGCACTCCCCTATATAGCTTTTAATTATTTTGAGCTTAACTGTTAATTATTTCAGCAGAGAGAGACAGACATCAATCATTTCGTTAAGGCAAGGAGTGTTCAGGGACAACGGTTTTGGGAAGGGTGGCTTGTGGCAGAAGTTGCAGCTGGTACCCGTCCAGCAGCCGTGGCCGAGTCAGCCGCGCCACGAGGGCGCCGGAGCTCACTGCCAGCCAACTGACGGGGAAGTAAGACGGAGAGGCGAGTTCATGAAGAAAGACTGCGGCAGCGTGGGAGGACTATGACCTTTTGATCCCCGAGATGTTCCTGATGTACCAAAGTGACATGTCAGTTCTAATAAGCTGCACTCTCAGACTGGTGGCAGGGGCCTACAAATTACTGTGAGATCTAAAGGCATTTGTTGTGATGATCCTGGACTGGATGGGGCATATCAGCACTCCCCCAGCAGGACTATCTGACAGTCTACCCCGACAATTCCCAACCCGGGGGTTGTAACCCCTAGCAGGGTCACAGCCGCACGGAGTGGGGCCGCAAGACTGACAGAGATGTGATTGTTTATGTTAGTCTTCAGGGTCGCAAGCTTGGCTGGGGTGAGTTCACCACCAAAAACAGAGGCACAAACACAAACCATTTGGGAACAGCTGGCCTAACAGATTTCACGCTCGGAAACAACTTCTGGATATTCAGCTAAAACGTGCCCAAACCACTGCCTTGCATATCCATGTGCCAACTTGAAACAAGAATCCCCTGCCAGGTATCAGACTGGCTCAAATTACTCCTAAAGAATCATGGCTGCACACTCAGTAATAGCATCTGTTTTGCTTTCTCCGTGACAAGTTTTCCACTGTTAACAGTGCAGCTATTCATACTTGAGCCATTGTCTTCCACCCTTCCTGGGGATAGTTAGGCATCAGCTAATGCAGGAATATTCTGTAGGTTGCCTGAGGGACTGGAGCAAGAGCAGGACATTTTCAGAGAGCAGATATTAGTAAAAACATAGCCTTCCTTTAGTTAAGTTCCAGGCATTTCCTCTTTCTACCATTTCTTCACCCATCTTCCTGTACAGCAATGTGACCACTCGGGTTGCTCTCCTCTGAATGCTTCTTTTTTTTATTTTTTGGTATAACTGATATTATGGGAAGACTAGTAGAGTCCAAACCAGACTAATTTTTTCCAATTGAAGCATGCAAAATCTGCTCATGCTCAAGTTCCCTTTTAAAATTAAATTAAGAAATAATGCACCAACTGTATACTGTCTTTTATTGTTGTGCTGTGTTTGGGTTTCCATGTAACATTTTAAGAGCAGACTGTCACTGGGAAGAAGTTAATTCACATGCCAGAGCACCCAGCTTCAACCTCCAAAAAAGGCTAACAGGTTGTAAACTTCCATCATTTAAGACAATAAATCATTATTGCAATAATAAAGCAGGAAATAGACACAAATTAAGCAGAAACACCAATGTGCTCTATTTACGATTAAGGGGAATCATCAATCATAGGGACTGCCTGAGACTAACAAGGAGCCGCTTTTTCAAACATCCTGCAGTAAACCCAGAGGAAACCCAGCTGGAACTGCAACTAGAATATAGGCATGAGACTCTAAAATTATCCTCTGTCCCCTCGCCCTCCCTTTTGCCATAACATTCACACCTCAGGTCACTCTTAACTGGTTCAAGTTCTGCAGGTGAGCCACATGTTTCATGTAATGCCTCAAGCCAAATATAATTCCCACAGTGATGTTTTTCTGTGTATCAAAATCCTTCTGGTCCCTTCCAGCTCCATCAGAATAAAGATTCAGTGCTGATAATATAAAAGTCCAGAAAAAATGGGACTGAATGCTACTGATTGATGAGTATTTTTTCCTCAGCCTCTGTAGAGATTTAAGGATAACCCACAGTGAGTTAAGACAGAATTTAATTGGTCGTTGTGCACAGGGACAAGTGGTGTTTATCTCTTTCTTACCCCTGAATTCATTTTTTTACAATGTAATTTGAAAGATAAGTTCCACCAACACGGAGGTGCAATGTGCAGGGCTGCAGAAGGAACTCAAGAGCCAAGCCAGGTCTCTGGTTCTGATTGAAACCACTGATTTGCAGGACCACAGTCGAAAGTTCTATGTTCACGCACACTGAAACATGAGTTAATCTTACTTTTAAACATTTTTAGGGCATAAGGAAATGACCAACTGCAAATTGTTACAATATTTTACAGCTATGTGCCATCAACTGAAACTCAGTGCCTGACCCACGCATGCTCTCAAGCTTACTGTAGTTAGAGGAACACAGGAGTAAGCTGGTGTGTGCAGCAGGATTCATGGAAACCCATTCTGCTTTGCACTGGAAGGTGTAGCATGTACTCAGACACACTTTTTCTCAGTGGAGTTAAGTTACTTAGCAGCTGAGAGGCAGCAACTTCTAACTACACAGCTATTACTGTAACCACTTCTGTTATTGTGCTTCTCATTATATAGATGAATGATTCCCAGCAAATGTACCTGAAGGGTTTTTGGATTACAAATTGTTGATTAATGACTGTAAGTCACATCACGTCCTCAGAAAGAAACCGCAACAAAGCAGTAAAACTTTGTATGCTCTCATCGTGGCAATTAGGATATGAGGAATGGAGATTCTCTTAAACTGATATATAGAGGTCTTTGAATGCTCCTGCTGACAGTTTTCAACTTTTCTGTACTTTAGATTAAATGATTATGCATATGTCATTCAGCTTGGAACTTCCACAGACACATACAGTCTCTGCAACACTGTTTTACTGAGAGATTTATCTTTCGATTAAAAAGCCGTTAAAATTTGGCTGGATGTTTTATGTCACTACTTCCCACTGGGTGAAATATAGCATCAAAATTAGCAAACATGACAACTGTAATCATGAAATCTAACTGCTCCATGCACCACCACAACCCTGCCTCATGCAGAAACAGTCACAGTATCATTTCCCCTAATAGTTAATATCATTTATTCCAGGCCCTGTAATGATGGTGCACTTCCTTGTGCTGTTCTCTAAAACCAGAAGGGCTTTTTTCCTTCCACTGAAGCACAGGAGTGCAGACTCCACTACAGTTAAGAGCACAGAGTTACAGGAAATGTGAATATAGAGCAAACACAAGAATGAAATCCTATTTTGAGGAGGCTTGTTTTTCCCTACAACATGTATTAATGAATTTTATCAAGGTTGCTCCTTTTTTTGGTGCCCTCTGTTTACCTATCCTGAAGTGGATGTACTATGCTGTCTTACAGCAGGCCAAGGAAGATGAGCTCCTTCTCACCTTTGAGAGTATGTAAGGCTAACAAGCATTTTCATGAAAGCTGGAGAAGTAACTCAAAGACAGAACAGCCTGAAGGAATAAAAGGCTTCCCACAGCATTGTTAGCTGGTGAAGAGGATTACAGGGTCTCTGCTGGAGCAGATTCTTAACATGCAGCTGAGACATGAAGTCCAGCAGCAAAATAAAGAATTAAAAAGGAACAACTCCAGCTATTGCATTACTGAGGTCACATGAATGAGAACCAGTGACTTAAGCAACTCCATCTACTCCGACACTGAAGTCAGAGATACCCAAGGCTCAGACCTAGAGGCAAAATCCCATGGCTCACTGAGCTCTCCTGCCCCACCACGGAAGGGTTCCTGATGCTGGGTGTGAGTGCAGACCAAAGCATCAGGTGAGAATAGTAATTCATATCAAAGCAAACACAGAGGCAAATCTCACTATCCTTTCCTGTAGCATCACGACTGTAGCAAAATCACATAGCAGAAGCTTATACTGTAGCATTTCCTTATCTCCATAAACCAAGAAGATAACTGCATTAGAGAATCACAGAATCACAGAATGAGTAAGGCTGGAAGGGTCCATAGTGGATCATCTGGTCCAACCTCCCTGCTCAAGCAGGGTCATCCTAGAGCACATGGCACAGGATTCCATCCAGGTGGTTCTTCAATAGCTCCAGTGAGGAAACTCCACAACCTCTCTGGGCAATCTGTTCCAGTGCATGCTCACTCACACAGTAAAGAAGTTCTTCCTCACGTTCAGGCAGAACTTTCTGTGAATCTGTTTCTGCCGCTGCCTCTTGTCCTGTTACTCGGCACCATCCAGAAGAGCCTGGCTCCATCCTCTTGGTACTCTCCCTGCAGATATTTATATACACTGATACGGTCCCCTCTCTACCTTTACAGGAATGTGCTTTAATTTTTAGGGTTCACACTTGCACACTAGTCTCAGTTTTTTACTGAGGGAAGTTTATTCTTCAGTATGCATAGACATGGCTTTATCATTGGAATTCACCTTCCAAACAATCTGGAAATACCGTTAGTGTTATTTGTACTCATTGTCTTTTTGCATATTTAAAATTCACTAAGTTTCACAGCATCCATATAAGGGGTCACAATCAAAAGACCTTTCCTACACCAGGCCAGAAGGTTCTTGAGTTTCAACACGCTAGTGACCTCCATACAGATTATACCATAATAATAAAAAAAAAAAGGGGGGTTAGTAACTATCCCCAAATACTTGGGTCTCAGAAAATCAGAGTGAATTCATATTAAAATGATATGATATTAATTTATGAACTGTCCTATTCAAAAATGTATAATTAAACTAACATACTGCTTCTGTGAGCCAATACAAACTAGCTCCTCTTTCAACCAAAATTGTGCAAACCAGACTGCAATCAGTCTACAGAGCATTCAGCTAAAATACTAACAGCCTAAAACATGCCAAACTGTTATGATACTTCCCAGTGCATTTAAATTCCTATCATTCTGGAGAACTTCACAAGGACATGAAATATTCTGCATTAGCTTTAAAACTACAAGGAGGAAGTGTTTTAGAAACCTGTTTAACAGCTGCTTGATTCATACGCTCATGGTTCCTGCAAAACAGGTATGTTTACGTTTCACAGGATCTTCTTTTTTATTTTAATTAAGTCACCTGTGGGTCCAGCCCTAAGCATTAAGTGTATGCATAAATCAATAAATAAACAAACCTAAACCAACCAACAGCCTCTGATCTCTGGGGGCTCCTCAGTTGACTTGATAATTCCTTCAGTGTTTTCACACCATTTGGCACTAGGATTGAAAAAAGGAGATTTGAAGGGAAAGAAGTAATAAACTACAGAACTGATCTTACTGAGGTGAAGAGAAAGTCAATCCATTATTTTCCCTATAGGAATAGGGAAAATATAAAGGAAAAAAAGTTTCAGAATAAAAATAAAGCCCCAAATTTTTAAAAAAGGTAAACTGAGGCTGGAAGAATAAAACAATTTAACCACAATATGTCAAAGCAAGGAAGAGAAGCTGAAGATTCCAGCTTCAAATCTTCTGCTCCTAAAGTAGGAAAATTCTGTGGGTGGGAGATATTATGGTAGCTTAGTGTTCTCCAGTCTCCAAAACACAAAAGCCTACTTCTGCTCAACAGCTTAAAAGAATTCAAGATCAGAGCAACAAAGATGAAAAGGTCAGACTAAACTCATTGCTCACACTGTGCACTAAAAATATACAATGCTGTGACAAACCACTTGATGAACACAAATGGCAGAAGACCGAACACTGGCCTCCCCAGATCTAGTGCAAGTTTAGAGAAAATTTTAAACACAAAATAATTCTGACTTTTTCAAACAAATATTTGAAAGTACTAGCTGAGACTGACGAAGCCCAAGACAGCATTCCTTTTTTTTTGCTTGACACTTTGTGCAGGCTGGGAGGGGGATACTGTTCTTGTTCATACCAACATACCACTGAATTTTTTCCAAGAAAGATGGAGTTTGGCTTTGATGACTGTGAAAGGAAGTTAGAGCTTGCAGCTGGCAAATACATGAATAGCATAGGCACTGCTGGACTAGAAGGGACCTCAAGGAGGTCATCTTGTCCTGTCTCTGCAGCGCACAAATGAAACACAAATTTACTGTTCGCCTAGTGCTAAAATACACAGGCTTAGAATTAGTTTCTAAAGACTTTTTACATTAGGTAAAACTTAGTCATGTGAACTTCACAAAAATAGCAAAAATAGTACAGTCACAGACACAGATAACTTGTTTTAAAAAATCCATTGTCATACAAAATATTTCTACCCTTCATGTAGCCTAATGCAGCTTGAACTATTTTTTTTAATTAAAGATATTATTTTAATTGGGTAAGAGCTATTTTTT
>VYZQ01011003.1:19194-32724 GCA_013400655.1 Mystacornis crossleyi
GGCTGACTGCCATAACAAATCTTCAGCACTATGCAATTTGGTTACCCTGTTGTTGCTTTTAGTAGTGAGGATTTTATAGGCATTCCTGTGAAAACCCCACCTGCTGTGGGGTTGCTTTCTTCTTCATAGATCCACAGTCTGGCTCCTTCTTTTTGACTGAATTACTAGGCTTCAAAGAAGAAATGCACAGTAGAGTGTAAAGAGCCAGGAATCATAGTGACAGAGAAAGCAATTGGTATTACGGATGCATTGTAATACCTTTCTTTATTAAGAGTAATGATGTTTAGAAGGACATATTTTTTTTTTTTTTAGGAATAGGCTGTTTTTTAATATCGTTCCTAAAATAACCTAAGAAGAAGGCAAAGGCTCCATAACTTTAGCTTTTTATTTTGTATAATTTGCGGTGCCTAACAATTCAAAATAGACATTGTCATCATCACAAAGCATATAAAATGTGGGTGGTGAAGACTGCAGAGAATACACAGTCCTGATTCAGACTCCACTGTTCACCAGAACAGAATCTGGCAGGAATAAAACTTTCAGAACTTCTTGGAAAATGAAATATCAACTCATAAATAACACAAGGAAAAAACCAACACAACAAGGAAACAAAAAACAATGGCAAATGAGAAAAATATGGGGAAAATTCCAGTGTCTGTCCCTGCTCATGGCATTCCCACTTGCAAAAACATTTTTCATTCCTTTCAGCAGAGAAGCATTTATAGTGTACAAAGCTTACATTAATCATGAAAATCACCTTAAGGCAAAAAAAGGAAAAAAAAAAGGGGGGGTGTGGGAAGAGTGAAAATAACTAAGGTTATTTTTTATATAAGACACGAAACACAAATGGAGATTTCTTCTTCAAACAGATCTTAGCAAAAATCATGCCAGAATTTCAAGATTTGTCCCTATAAAAATAAGCTATTATTATCACCACATTATTAACATTAGTCCAAACATGCTGCATAAACTAGTATTCTGATTTAACCCACATCAAGGCTGATATTCAGAATCCAGGATGCAAACATCATTCCTGACACTTTTCAACTCTTTTCAAGCACAGCCTGGGTGTAAGTGATAATCTAATCTGACATCTCTCTATAACATGCCATACTGTGAGTGCCTTTGCTCCAGAGTACGGGTAATCATAACACTACCTAGATCCAGTGTATCACTTTTTTCCTTTAGAAGAACTTTGGAAAGAACCATACTTATTTGGTGCTTTTTATTCAGTTGTTACATGTTTGAAACTGCAAAGCAGCCGTGTGCACTGAATTACTGATGGGAAGATCACGTATTTTAAATTTTGCAGAAATAGTAGCCAAACTGCTGTGTGTTTTTTCCCTCTGCAGTATTAATCCTGCACCTTCTCTCTTTTTTTTTTTTTTTTCCATTTGAGACAGAGGATTATTATGGCTCACTTAGGCTGTGTTGTTCAAAGCAAACTCAACTGTTTAGTGTTTTCATTAGGGAAGGATACATGCCTGAAAGAAGAGATGTCATCCAGAAGGACCTGGACAAGCTCAAGAAGTGGAGCCACTGGGAATCTCATGAGGTCTAACAAGACCAAGTGCGAGGTGCTGCACCTGGATTGAGGCAGCCCCTGGTAACAACACAGTCTGGGGGATGAACAGATCAAGAGCAGCCCTGCCAAGAAGGCCTTGGGGGTGCTGGTGGGTGAGAGGCTGGACATTACCCGGCCATGTGCACTCACAGCCCAGAGAGCCAAACGTGTCCTGGGCTGCATCCAAAGCAGTGTGGGCAGCAGGGCAAGGGAGGAGATTCTGCCCCTCTGCTGTGCTCTGGTGAGACCCCACCTGGAACACTACATTCCTGTCCCACCTAGAACACTTCCTGTCCCAGCACAGGAAGGACATGGACCTGTTGGGATGAGTCCAGAGGAGGCCACCAAGATGATCAGAGGGATGGAGCACCTCTCCTGTGAGGAAAGAACTGGGATTGTTTAGCCTGGGGAAGAGAAGGCNCTCTAAAAACACAAAAACTGCTGTGTGTTTTTTCCCTCTGCAGTATTAATCCTGCACCTTCTCTCTTTTTTTTTTTTTTTTCCATTTGAGACAGAGGATTATTATGGCTCACTTAGGCTGTGTTGTTCAAAGCAAACTCAACTGTTTAGTGTTTTCATTAGGGAAGGATACATGCCTGAAAGAAGAGATGTCATCCAGAAGGACCTGGACAAGCTCAAGAAGTGGAGCCACTGGGAATCTCATGAGGTCTAACAAGACCAAGTGCGAGGTGCTGCACCTGGATTGAGGCAGCCCCTGGTAACAACACAGTCTGGGGGATGAACAGATCAAGAGCAGCCCTGCCAAGAAGGCCTTGGGGGTGCTGGTGGGTGAGAGGCTGGACATTACCCGGCCATGTGCACTCACAGCCCAGAGAGCCAAACGTGTCCTGGGCTGCATCCAAAGCAGTGTGGGCAGCAGGGCAAGGGAGGAGATTCTGCCCCTCTGCTGTGCTCTGGTGAGACCCCACCTGGAACACTACATTCCTGTCCCACCTAGAACACTTCCTGTCCCAGCACAGGAAGGACATGGACCTGTTGGGATGAGTCCAGAGGAGGCCACCAAGATGATCAGAGGGATGGAGCACCTCTCCTGTGAGGAAAGAACTGGGATTGTTTAGCCTGGGGAAGAGAAGGCTTTGGGGTGACCTAATTGCATCCTTCCAGTACCTGAAGGGAGCCTGCAAGGAAGATGGAGCAAGACTTTTTACAAGGGCATGTAGTGATAGTACAAGGGGAAATGGCTTCAAACTAAAAGAGAGTAGGCTTAGATGAGGTGTTAGGAAGAAATTCTTAACTGTGAGGATGATGAGGCACAGGAACAGGTTGCCCAGATTTGTGGGTGCCCCATCCTTGGACGTGTTCAAGGCCAGGCTGGATGAAAGTCTGAGCAGCCTGGTCTAGTGGAAGGTGTTGTTACCCATGGTAGAGGGGTCTATGATCTTTAAGGTCCCTTCCAACCAAAACCATTCCGCAATTCTGTGATACACTGATCTCTTCATTTATCCTGGCCTTATTCTACTGTTTTGGTAACATCAAAACCTCTAAACTTCTGAAGATTTACTTGATAACACATGCCAAAACTCATAGGGCCATGAATGTGGATAGGGAACTTTCATTTCAAACTCTGTATAAACAGGATGATTAGTGATTAATAATTATAGTCAATAATTATAGCCATCAAAATAAAGAGCTTGAGACAAAAGCCATAGGTTGGCTCAAAAGCAAGCGTTTGAGGCAGTCAAAGCTACACTTTGAAAACAATAGAAAGAACTTCTAAATACATAAAACTGGAAAGAAAAAACAGAAATAGATCTTCTTATAATGCTCAAGGAGTGAAAGCAAAAAGTGTTTCTAAAATATATCAAGAGAGTAATCATGACTTACTCCACTTGCTGTCTAGGATTCATGACAAACCAAAAATTTCAGGCAGGAAGAGTAAAGTGGAAATGAAACTGAACAGTGCCTAACTGTTGTGCTGCCTAAAGGAGAGAGAAGATCTCAAAATCTGTTTGGTGAATTGGAAGTTAAACACTATGGGAAAAGTGGACCCTTCACTTTCTGGTTTTCAGTTCAAATGAACCAATTATTTTGCTGACCTCAGGGTCCAAATTTCAAAGAAAGCTGAAGACAGGCTTAGGCCTGCTGCTACGGCAAATTCCAAAATACCCAATTACTGACCTCAGGAGGAGTCAGCATTCCTGAGATTAGAGTCACTGGGAGTTTACTTCACAAACTCACTTCTAATAATATACTATAGTGCAGACACCATTAACCTGCCTTTTCCAGTTAGCAAATAAGATATGTCTCAAGGCAAAATAGTTATTAACAGCCAGTGGTAGGAGTTACATCTCTAATTGGAAACAGCAACATCTGCAGGGGAGTGTAATAAAAGCATATAACAAGTGAATGTGTCAGTGGATTACACAGACTCTAGGTAATTGTTCCATAAGACAGCTTTAGGAGAAACAATGAGTATTTCAGGACTTCATAGTCCAGACTAATTCTGGTCACTGAAGAGTGTCTCAAGGATTAACTCTGTTCTTACTAGCCAATTCGACCAGCATTATACTGGCAGACATCCCAGATTTCCTTATTATTTGCACTGCATTTATTTTAATGTTTACATAATTTTGTAGCTAGCTAATTCTCTTCTTTTTCTGCCAACTGGTATAAGGATGCTGTTCAATAACAAAGCCCATTCACATCAGCTGCTTGACGTAGAGCTATTGTGTCCGAGCTGTCAGTTATTCTAAAACATCTTTAGGTCTAAGTTATTCTAATATGAGTGACCTGCTGCTTCTATATACAAAACTCTTCCTCGCTTTTATAATTAAACACACAAAGCAAAAGCCTGAAAACTGAGCACGTTCTGAGCACCCACAAACTCCTGGTGAAGCTTATCAGTATTCCAGATATAGAAGCTGAGATACTTAAACATACAGGAAATGTTCTTTGTTATTCTCCATTTCTGAGGTCACATCTTGCCTTCTGGATCAAGCTGCACTTCACCTACTTGGAAGAGATTTCTAGACCTCTTTGAAATAAAAGCTCTTACAGAGTTTTTCCTAATTTCTCATTTTACATTTTGCTCAGCCCTTTCTGAGTATTTTCTGTGCAATTACATCAGATGACTGAAGACATTATGTAGTTTACATCTCTTCTGTATACCATTCTAGTGTTTGTCTGTATTTTGGAGCTGAATTTTATTTTGTGAGTGGCAATGTTAAGTTTTATATTATGACTTACCATGTGCTGGCTGTTCTGTGGCCTAGGATTTCTCAAGACGGACAGCAAATACATAGTTTTGTCCCTTCTGAAAACGTGTATTTGGCTCTGTTTCCAGAAACAGCAGTACAATAGATAAGCAAGCATGTTCCTTTTAACTTTTTGCTCGTTACTATCCAGAACCAGATTATGTTTCAAGCACCTTTTAATGCATTTTCATGCAAATTCTGTGAAGGGAACAGCAACATCCATTCAGCAAAAGTAAACAAGTTTATTCCCATGTTCAGATGAGGGAAAAACCCATCAATTTCCTTGTCCCTGCAGCTGCAGATGGCAACAATGTTCCCATTCTCAAGTTTTATAGAGTAATGCCTCCTTCCACGAACTTCTTAAACAGGCAGTCCACCAGGAATACCTGTTGCAGCTGATACATCTAGGGGCCTTTTCACTTGTCATTACGACCTTCTTATTTCTTAAACCTTAAACAAGGTTAAGGTTTCAGTAGGAAACACAGCCATCACAGCAACATGGTGGTCATTTAGAGTTTAGAAAGTGAGGCAGCAAAGCAGCTCAGGCATAAAAGGACTACCAGGCAACACACAGCTGCCTTCTGCTTCTTCATATATCTGCTCTGAGTTTTGTATAGATAATAATGTTCTTTTACTAGATATACCACTTAAACTTACAAGCTGTAAAAAAAAAGACAAACCCATTAGATGGTTTGAGAAGCAAATGAAATGCTTATTAAGCCTCCAAATGTTCCAGCTGCACTTTTAAGAAACTTTGGCCAAGGCAGGTGGAGTCGATTGTGAAATGGGGCTGTTCCCATTTCACGTTTCAAATGCCTATGCCAGAATCTATGGCTCTGGTCAGACTTCTTTGTGCCGCCTGGAAAGCATGGTAGCAACTGCTGGAAAAGGGAAACTGTGATGTGCACTGTTACCTGACCATCAGCTCTTAAAGGTGTGAGTTTTCTCAAAACTCTGTAATATGGGTGCTTTCCTTTGTTGCTCTTCTCTGGTTGTAGCCAGATCCCCATCCCCAGGATAGGTCAGAGAAGTTGGAAACAGAGGGTCAGACCTTCTGCTCTGCTACTAGTGAACTGGGGCAGAAATCAACCATTCATTTAATTTGTGAACATTAAAAAAATCAACAACAAATTTTTTCAAATCTACAGCCTGCCTAAGCATGTAATGTAGTCAAATTAAATCCCTAATAAAGTATCTATGAAATGAAAACCAAACATGTCCATCTTTTGTAGTTCCAATCTCTCCTAATGGAAAATGTCTGTATTTCAATCAGCCACATGTCCAAGCTGTGGTTGTTCTCACAAGTCTGAATTCTTCCCTTAAATGGGATCCATCCGAGAATGTGACACTGTTGTTTCTCTTTCTGCAGACCTACATGACAGTCAAAAACAGCACACTAATGAGCTCATTCTTGCAACTGTGGTCCTCCTCAGAGACACTGAGCCCTGCAAGCACCAGATGAAGATATTCAGACATTTGGAGAAGCCAGCAGTGCTGGGTTGTTTAGGAACGCTCTGGCAGCCAGGGATAATGGTGCGGTGCAGCATTTAGACATGCCAGCAGCACTGGAGGCAGCTTTGAATAGCAAAGTCCCTCTAAACCACCAGAGTGGTGTAGAGAGCTGCAAGTGGGAATCACAGCTGAGCACAGAGCCCTGAGTGCAGTGTCTTTAAATGGGAGAAGCCAGGCTGACCCCTTGGCATCTCCCACCTACTTATCTGCTGTTAGAGACACTTAGCATGACGAAGCAGAAGAGAATAGGTGAATAGTTACAGGGCTCTAGTGACACTCATTTCTATTTAACTCTCTTTGCATTAATCAGGCTGTTTAAATGGGCCCTGATGTAAATATCAATTGAGTCTCTCTGGAGCTGTTTGTTTGCTTCCTGGGAAGTTTTTGCACAGCAGAGACAAAGCTGTCTCTTATTAAATCTTCATCTGACCAGGAAAGACTAAAATACTGAAATAACTGATGGTTATTCAGATACAAATAACAGATTGATTCTACTGACTTCTGCCTCACCTTTTCTCACATTTCCCCAGGAAGCATCAATATAGGGCAGATTGCTAGAAAATACTGCCAGAACTTATCTTAGTGTCTTGTCTTTCTATTGGTTCATGCTGTTTAAACAGTCAAGGTGTCAGGATTTTCAGCTTTGCCAACTTTTTTTTACTGAGCTGTCCAATGCCATTGATTTCCCAGGCTTTGACATATACACTGATACGATCCAGGAAATTCTTTTTCAACTGTTCATTGTGTGAATTAAGCACTGGTAAGCCTTGTTGTTTGTACCTTTCCCTATGGTTCTACAAGGCTAAGTCAATGACTTTGTGTAGCAGATGAAATTGGCCATGTTAATTTTAAACAAGTATTAGCTATTAATGGTAGTTAAATGTTCCCCATGATGTTGATAGCAATAGCTGGTGTTCACAGATGGCTTCTTTTTCACCTTTTATTGCATGTTTCCATGTGGAGCAGTGTTCCTGTCTGAACAGTCACTTGCACTTAATATTTCCTAATAGCTACATCTGTGTCACTCTGTGCTTTAGATCTTCCTCAAGATATCAGGATTTTTTTCTCTTCTACCATATCTAGGGAAGGGGATGAATTTTAGGCTGCTTCAATATGGCCTTTCCTGTGCTGTTATCTTTCCTGGAGGCTGACTTTTTTGCTCCATCTACTGACTTGCTGCATACATACAGTCTGATCCTGATGGTACTCGTGGGCACTTGGCTTGTATTTGTAGCTACCTGCTGCATGCAGTGATCTGCAATACAGCTGTCAAGTACCCTGACACTGTCTGTCCCAGGTCTGGTTGCCTCTGTAGCAGGTATTCCCTGCATTCAATTTCACCGCATTGCCACAAAACAATTCCCTTTTGGGAACCACAGAATTGTCACAGCCTTCGTGAAAGGTCAGTTTGTGCAGCCGCTCTGAACAGGGAAACAGCATAATGCCTCACATAGTTATTTGAAAATGAGCAACTGGAGAGAGATGAGAGATTCTGCTTCACCCCTCTCAAGTGGCTCTGCCCCTGTGAGGTGGCCAGAGGCCCCCGGGGCCTGCCTGCCTCTGTGGCCCTTGCACACACTGTGCTTCTGCCCAAGGCTGTGCTAGCCATGGGACTGTCCTTTATGCAAGCGCTGAGCAGAGAGTGTGAGGAGATGTGCTCCAAGAGAAGGATACCAGGAGTCAGCTGCCATGGCAACAATGCAACACTTTCCTACCGCAACTGCTCCTGCTGACCT
Source organism: Mystacornis crossleyi (assembly GCA_013400655.1). Taxonomy (NCBI): domain Eukaryota; kingdom Metazoa; phylum Chordata; class Aves; order Passeriformes; family Timaliidae; genus Mystacornis; species Mystacornis crossleyi. The sequence continues at coordinate 27,222 of VYZQ01011003.1, forward strand.
GGTCAATCAGCATTACAGTTTTAAGAACACTCTGTTTCCAGTAGTTTGCTCTAGCATTCTTCTATCAGCAGCTTTTCAGAGGCTGGAAATGTTTGGCTATTAATACTTTAAGCTACTTTTAAAATTATGAATACAGAAAAAAATGCAGACACTTTTGTTACAGCTTAAGCCAGCCTAAGTTCTTATTTTCTTCCAGGCCAAAAGAATTTTTAATCAGCTCTTTTTGAACCTGGCAAGAAAATGCCTCTCTGGATGAAGGAGAAAGAGTGAGCACACTATATAAGCCAAAGAGAGGCTTTCCTCAGGCTTTAATGATCTGAAAACTAGGGTGACTTTTGCTGTGACTTTGGCACTGTTGAAGTCCCCTCCCTACTGGATGGTCAAGTGAGCGGGAGCAACCATGGTAAAGTTGTTTGGGTCAATATGCTTTGGCTGTCAGAGCACTCCCTGAGGCATGGCCAGGCTCCAGACACTAGAGCTGTCACTTTTGTGGTTTCATAGTTTAAGCCCTTCTACACAGCCTGCCTGATTTTCAAGTGCTGCCCCATGAGTACTCCTGGGCTGTAGATGATGTACTGTAGACGGTTTTCAAGTGCTGCCCCATGAGTACTCCTGGACTGCTTTATAAACAACCCAGCACTCAGCACCTTGAAAATCCACACTTTGATTTCACACCTAGAGCAAAAATGCCAATAGCCTGCTCCATTTGGGCTGGTGAAGGTGGGAATGAACTCCTTAAAAGAGGCAAATTAAAGGATATGAATGTAATTCATGAAGGAGATGAACAAGAAACATTGGCTAATAAAACTCAAAATGGCAAAGTGCAGAAGTCATGTTCTGCTTAAAGGCTGCTAATTTACTGCTCCTTGAGACACCCAGGCATGCTGACTTCTCTGACTTTAACAGTCCTGATGGAGAGATTTTAGATTGATTTGCATGACTGGGAATGATGATTCATTAAAAACGCAACTCCAGCATAGAGCCATGCTACTGCTGCTTGTGACACCTCATGCAGCATGTGCTGCAGTATTTCAGGTTTGGTACTGTCCAAGTCGTTATTTTTGCTTATTAGAAAGCCATGGAGTTTTACAGACAATTGATCTGTTTCTGATGAATCACTGAAGGAACTAATGACCATGCTCACCTTACCAGGAATTTGGAGGCCAGGCAGGAGGGGGGCCTGGTAGGCAGGGAGGGCAGGAGGAGGAGGAGGAGGCGGGGTTACTTGAGACTGGATTTTCAAAGGTGGGTCTCAGACGTACTATCAGGTAACAAACAGATTAATCAGTTATTGCTCATCAGATGAACTGTGGGAATCAATCCTGCATTCATGTTAGTGCTGCACAAACTAAATCTAAACACATCAGCTAACTCTTTNATAATAATAATGTTTAAATCTCAATTGCTACAAGATCATTCTTCCCCTATTTCTGCTCTAGGTTTTCAGGCTCATCTAGACTGAAAACTCATGGTTTTTTTCTTGTTATGTGATCACCACAAACGAGTGGTAAACTTCAGTCTGAATAACTTATTTTATTTTTTTCACATATATTAAGAGAATAGTAGAAGAGGAGAGAAGGAAAGTAAAGGATCCCTAAGAAAATTCACTGGCTGGTTCCTATTCTGACCACCTACACAGCACACACAGTGCAAAACCAAGATGCAACCTCAGCTGANGTTTGGGTCAATATGCTTTGGCTGTCAGAGCACTCCCTGAGGCATGGCCAGGCTCCAGACACTAGAGCTGTCACTTTTGTGGTTTCATAGTTTAAGCCCTTCTACACAGCCTGCCTGATTTTCAAGTGCTGCCCCATGAGTACTCCTGGGCTGTAGATGATGTACTGTAGACGGTTTTCAAGTGCTGCCCCATGAGTACTCCTGGACTGCTTTATAAACAACCCAGCACTCAGCACCTTGAAAATCCACACTTTGATTTCACACCTAGAGCAAAAATGCCAATAGCCTGCTCCATTTGGGCTGGTGAAGGTGGGAATGAACTCCTTAAAAGAGGCAAATTAAAGGATATGAATGTAATTCATGAAGGAGATGAACAAGAAACATTGGCTAATAAAACTCAAAATGGCAAAGTGCAGAAGTCATGTTCTGCTTAAAGGCTGCTAATTTACTGCTCCTTGAGACACCCAGGCATGCTGACTTCTCTGACTTTAACAGTCCTGATGGAGAGATTTTAGATTGATTTGCATGACTGGGAATGATGATTCATTAAAAACGCAACTCCAGCATAGAGCCATGCTACTGCTGCTTGTGACACCTCATGCAGCATGTGCTGCAGTATTTCAGGTTTGGTACTGTCCAAGTCGTTATTTTTGCTTATTAGAAAGCCATGGAGTTTTACAGACAATTGATCTGTTTCTGATGAATCACTGAAGGAACTAATGACCATGCTCACCTTACCAGGAATTTGGAGGCCAGGCAGGAGGGGGGCCTGGTAGGCAGGGAGGGCAGGAGGAGGAGGAGGAGGCGGGGTTACTTGAGACTGGATTTTCAAAGGTGGGTCTCAGACGTACTATCAGGTAACAAACAGATTAATCAGTTATTGCTCATCAGATGAACTGTGGGAATCAATCCTGCATTCATGTTAGTGCTGCACAAACTAAATCTAAACACATCAGCTAACTCTTTTGCTAAGGCCACTGATATGACCTTGAATTTGCCATTAGAACTCAAATCCATTCCCTTATGATCAGTCTGTCCTGACAGTCAGACAGGATATGGACAGTCATGTTCAGCCTCAGAAGAAGTTTGGGGGCATGAACAGGTATCAAACATAGGATACGGAGGAGCTAAGGGACACAACAAATTTAGGATTGTAAACTGGAGTTGCAGTTAAAGAGATGAGAGGCCATCTCTAAAGAGACAGGAGGAAAACATAAGGGAAAATCCATAGGGAATGTCAGGTCAAGTAGCTGAACTTGCTTCACGTTCTTACACTAGGCTGCCCAGAACATCCAGATTTGGTGCACAGCAGCCCTGGCTGGTCTGGTGCTGCCACGGTTGGGCTGGATACAGGCTGACAGATATACTTTCAATATTTAAGACGTAGGCATCACTGCTTCCATTATGTCTCATTGGTTTCAGTTTGCCCGCATGACTTGGAAAGGGGAGACCAAGTGATGGCTTGACAATATGTGGAGGTGTCTGTCACTTATGGTATGTTGGAAAGAGAAATTTCCACAGTTATTGAGGAATTTCCAAGTGGGTAGCAAGGCTGCTGTTTGTCCCTCTAATCAAATACAGCAATAATAATAATAATAATANGAAACCTGGATAGAACTGCGCATCTTTCATAGTTACATGCTTTGTATTGCACAGGGAAGTAAGGATATAAAAAACTAACCTGTCCAAGTAATTTTCCTTGCCTTCTTTTCATGAAGGAATATAGAAATAGGGAGATCAGAGTGACAAGGAATTTTTTTAATTACCTGAGCAGAAGATCTTCAGGTGGTGTAAATCTCCATTGCTCTGGGGCTGTATGAACATTAGACTAAAATACTTGATGCCCTGATAGAAAACAAGTAGGAAATGAAACGAAAAGTCTACTGTAAAATCTAAAATGTAAACAACACAAAAAAAGAAACACAAAAACCCACAATGGACAAAATTGATAATCAGATGGTATTTTATTCAAACCATCTTGACAATTCTTCAAGACAGTAGGTTGAGAAACTAGAATGTAATGCCATTTTTGTACTCTCTGCTTATGCCTCAGTGGGAAACAAAAAGCAGAATTCAGCCCTAAGGGGCTAAAAGGATATATTTTTCACACTCAAGCCTTTGTTTTGTTGTTTTTTGACATGGTTTGGGGTGGTTTTTTTTTTGGAAATATGGCAAAAAAAGGTTTCTAATAAAACAGGACATGCACTTACTTTATTTTTTTTACCTCACTGAATCCAAAACAAAGATAGATTGAAACTCTAAGTAACATTTGTGTATTAAAAGAAATTATTCCTGACAATTTTAATGACAAGTTTCAGCTTGATGTGATTTAAAATGGGCAAGTTACAAAGCCCTAAAAAAATGGGGTTGTATAATGGAAATGCTGACAAGACCCTTAACTACAGCAGTGTTGCTGGGCGCCACTCTAATAAAAGGTGGCAAGGATCCAGAAGTATTCACAGCTGCATGTCTAAACTTTATTAAGTATCTGACTATAGTTTGCAGGTCCTCGCCAGATCATAACTCACTTAATTTTGACACATTCCAGTTTATAATTAGTGTTGTACTAATATGTTCCTAACTGGTACCAGCATATTCCTAAATTTTTTTTCTCCTGTAAAACAAGGCTGTTCCCCAAAACCAAGGATGCACTGACATTGGCAAGAAGCATGTGTGTTTTTATTTATTTATTTTTTTGGTAGTCCTAGGGCTAAAATAATTTATATATTAAAGGCCAATGTCTGTAAATGAAGCATGATGAACACTGAAACACACTGAAACATCTGAAAATCCCAAGGGCGAAGAAATAAAGCCATCTCCAACTTTCTCTAAGCAAAGTAGTTTACTTGCCTTTAGCATTCAGCAAGAAAGCAAATTGTTCTTAAAATACAGCAGTAATAGTTTGCAATTAGGAAATAATTGTATAAACAAAATAAGCAAACACAATTGTTTCAGTAATTTGCCAAGTAATAAAATAACCGGGCTAGTACACTGAAGATATAAACATATTTATTTAAATCTACTGTTGGGTGCCTGCCACCTGAAAGCCAGGACATTTTGGGTAAGCACACATTTCTATAGATAACGTTTCATGATACCACCAGGCTATGGAACATGAACCCTTTAAACTCAGGGTTGATCATTACTGACACTGAAATTCCAGCTTCTTGTAGCTGTTTTCCATGTTCTTGGCAGTTCATTTCCAGTTTCCAAGCTGCTTCATCTGCTTGGGCATGTTCCTGGGCAATGACCTCTGCTGATGGTGGTTTTGGAGCAGCCAAGGAAGGTGTACTACTACAGTGTGTAATAGAGATTTCCAAGTACTGATATTCTATTTGAGCACTGTTCTGGAAAGTTTTCTTAGGGTGATTCTGCTGAGAACTTAAAGGGCCATGGGAGCAGAACCAAGGGTGGAAGTAGCTATACTCTTATGGCAGTTAATTGAAAGTCTGAATTTTTGGTGAGAATTCTTCCATTTCTTTGTGGAGGGACAACACTACAACTCCATTTTGGAAGAATAACCTTACTGTTCTTTACAGCTAAGATACTAAACACAACTCAAAGCAAAAATCTGGTAGGATTTTGCATTCTGAATTAATGAGGAACTGAGATCTTAAAATGTACGAAGTTTTTTTAGCTATCTGTGTATTTGCGACAGCAACATGAGCAGGTATATTCAGTTACTGATCCAGGAAACCATTTCAGTGTTTATGGTAAAAAACAAGATGATGTATTTATATTTTATCAAGTGTAGCAATAAACAGAGAATCTGTATTATGAGATGGATTAAATGATCATTATGACACTTTGCTTTGACAGTATTAAA
>VYZQ01011004.1:0-19835 GCA_013400655.1 Mystacornis crossleyi
GAGGAAAGTGAAAAAAAAAGTTGTTAATTTAATAAGTAGAGTGCACGCAGGCACAAGAGAATGAATAATGTTAAATAATAAAACCTCTCACTGTGGAGAAGACCTGGTAGATTCAGAGTCCTTTCTGTATGCGTGGCTCTGCTCTCTCCGGAGCTGGGGTGCAGCGTGGGCTCCCCTGGGCCATGGTGTGGGGCCTCCTGGTGATGGTGGTCCGGACCGGAGCAGTTCCAGGAGAAGAAAGTGCCAGGAAAACTCCTTGGTTCAGCTAACAAACAAGAAGCTAGTTAAAGAGCAAAGAATTTTAACTCTTTCCTGAGAAAAGGAGCAGAGAGCTGGGGAAAAGCAGGAAGGTGCTTCCTCGTCTCTGCAGCGGTGAGAGCGTGGGGGAGTCTGTGAGTTCTTGAACACAAATTCGCTTGGCTTCCCCCCCCTCGCCCCGCCTCTCTCTCAGACCTCGCTTAAAGGCATAGAAAGGCACAGGATTTATGTCTGGCATGGAGCAGACGATAAGCGATACAGCATCATAAAGTCACCCCAAGACATTCATATAGAAAACAAACTCCAAAAGTAGAATTCTTCTACAGTTTTTTCTAATACAGTAGGTCTCTCTTCTACATTAAATAAGCCTTATGACACCTCCCTAAATTAAACAATATTCCTATTTTGCTGACTTGCCCAGAAATCTTAAAACAAAACCCCACTGAAGCAAATATTCCTATTGGGAAAGGTCTTGGACACAAGGTTGTTAATTAAGTGGAAATGGCTCCTTGTGGCAGTGAGGCCTGTGCTTGCTTTTTGACCGTGGGCCTTTCCAGTGATCCAACTGCCACTAAAAGTTTGGATTATAAGAAACAGAATCCTACTACTTCTTGCAAAGTTACTCGACTTAGGATTTCAAATGAACCTACAGGGAATCTGACATCCAAGTCCTTTTGAATTCCAGTGTCCCTTTCCTTAAGTGACCTTTCAAAACACTACTTTAAGCAAACAGTTGTCCCTAGGCTCTCACAAAATGGACTAAAGCTTGGTAATGTGCTCCCCACATAATATGTCACTTGGATAAAGCTTGATCTGAGTCAGATGCCACACAGTGGAACTTGTGGCAAGTTTAGGAAATACAGACATTAAATGGCAGCCACTCTAGAAACTGTGTCAGTGGTCTTCCTAGTGAATAACAAGAAGAATGTTGTTCCAGGGCATGGCAGGTCCATCAGTCATCGCAGCAGCTCCCAAATTACCCAAATGCTTCAGAAGGAAGTGTTGGCAGCTCCCTCACATTTCCTCATCCACAAGTCTCACACTGCATCCATCACATTAATAAAGCAGTCCACAAGCTGGAAAAATAATCCTTCAGAACAGTACCAAATATATATTACTGATCTGTGTAGCTGAGATCTGGCAAAATCCCAGCCTCCTTGTTCTCCTCACAAATCCAAGAGAGCAGTCACAGTTCCAAACAATTCCTTATACGAAGACATGGGGGCCATAAAGTCTGAGACTCCTTCAAAAGTGACTGAAAAAAGCTTTCTCCCTGTTAGATTTATAACTTGGAAAGGTATTACAGAATTCCTTTCTCTCCAGTAAATTTCGTGTCCTCTTTTAGCTTTCTGATTGATCCATAGGGAGAATCCACATTGTCTAAATGCTACGCCTGAGCTCAAACGCTGTTTTCAAACATGATGCGAAGCAGTGAGTGGAGAGTTGTGGGAAATGCCCATTGAAAAACAACCTGTAAAATTTTGCATAGATGAGGTAGATGGGAAAGAAATCCACAGACTTCAGAGAGTCATAGAATGGTTTGGTTTAGAAGAGACCTTAAAGGTCAGCTTGTTCCCCTACACCAGGCTGCTCAGAGCCCCATCCAACCTGGCCTTGAACACTTGCAGGGATGGGGCAGCCACAGCTTCTTTGGGCAATCTCACAGGGAAGAATTTCTTCCCAATATCCATTCTAAACGTACTCTCTGTCAGTTTGAAGCCATTCCCCCTTGTCCTGTCACTACAGGCCTTTGTAAATAGTCTCTCTCCATCTATCCTGTAGCATCTCTTCAGGTACTGAAAGGCCATAATTAGGTCACCCCAAAGCTTCTCTTCTCCAGGCTGCTCCAGCATTCCTTGCTAACAAATGCTTGAGAAAAAGGAAGGTTTAGATAAACACTTATTGCTCTGACAATTCTCACCAATGTTTTTGTCCCAAACCTAGTTTTTTATCAATGTGTTTAATCCTTTTGCTCATCATTTTAACCAAAGAGTTCAAGCAGAGGGCATTTATTTTGTAGGGATTTAAACAGTGCTGGAGAATGAATGCCCAGAAGGTAAAATAATGTTGCTCAGTATAGCCCTTAAAATAACTCAAACTCCAGAGTTCGTAGTCTGAGGCATAGTGGCTCACTAACTTCCAGTAAATATCTTGGGAGACTGCAATATGTCCTGCTATTACAGAGCAACACCAAGAGGGATCTGTGTCTTAGTTTCAGATGGAATGGAGAGTTTTCCTTCTAGGAGCTGGGGCAGTGCTGGGTTTGGATTTAGGATGGGAACAACACTGATAACACACTATGCTTTGGTTGTTGCTAGGTAAATCTTACCCTAAATCAAGGACTTCCTGATTTCCCATGGTCTGTCAGTGAGCAGGTGTACAAAAAACTGGGATGTTTTTGTACATCTGATTTTGTTCATCTGAAAAACAGATGAACCAAACTGGCCAAAGGGATATTCCATAGCAGCATATAAACTGGGAGAAGTTGGCCATGAGCTGCTTGAGAATGGGTTGCACATCACTTAGTGGGGAGTGATGTTTATGGCTCTCTTGGGTTTTATTACTTTCTTTCTCTCCTTTTCCTTACTATAATAATAATTATTACTGTATTTTACTTTATTCCAGCTATTAAACGGTTATTAGTTTTGCTGGTTTTTTACTTTTTTCTTTTTCTCACCCCACCCCACCAGGTCAGCATGGGGGAAGTAAGTAACTGGTACTTAGTTGCTGTTGCCATAATAATCTGCTAAACAGTTTTCCTAATTCTGCCTTCCTCTTGGCATTCCTGAAAGGACCAGTGTGGACACCTGCACACAAATATGTTGACATTTCAGTTTTGTTTTCTCTTTGAATAAAATAATAGCTGCACTTGGTGTATAATAGTGACATTTAGAATTCCCTTTGCACCAGTCTTGTGTTTCTCTCCCATTAGATGGATCATGTGGAAAATCCTAGTGTATGGATAACCCCTTTGAAGTCCCAGCTCTGATTTACACATTGCTCTAAGTAGGAATGAATGCTCTTCTCTGCTGCAACCTCTTGGTGGCAACAGCATAAGGCAACATTTATGAAAGTGTACCAAAGGCTACATTTTCCTGTGTTGTGTGGCAGGAAGGAATTCCCCCTGGGAGGTCTGGAAAAGGAGGCAGCATCTGGAAAAGTCTAACTCCAAACAAACTCAAGTTTTCTATTTAGTCACTAGGCCCCCTTTCCTTCTGCTCCCACCTTCCCATCACTGACACCAGTGCCTGGCTTTAACCATATATGCACTATTACAAAGGAGTTCTGACTGTGGCTGAGGGAATCCCAAATTCTCAACCAGACCTCCCAGGCAGGTGTGCCAGACAAGGAGCATTATGTCCAAGTCAGAACGAGTGATCCTTTCACACTGAAGTGCAGGCTCTCAGCCCATGTAGAAGGTGAACACCAGTGTTAAATGCTAACACACCACTGTGCTGACAAAGGGTATATTCAGTCACCAGAGTACATGCAATAATATTTTGGGGCTGGATCACTGGTGATCAGTGATCTCTGTCTGAGAGACTAAAGAGCTGCAGCAGTTACTGAAGCTCCTTTGTACATTACAAAGGAACTTTTATTTGACAAGTGGTCTTCACTTGAGAAATCATTTTCCAGCACAGTAGGAGGTTAAATCTGTTGCCAGCTAACTCAGCTCCTACACCATTTCCCTTGTGGTTTACAGGCACTTTCATGACTTTTTTGCTGCCCCTTTGAAGAAAAGCGCATTCATGGAACGTGACAACTTATGGACTTCAGCTCCATACAGGTTTTACCAGCCTATTCCTGGTGTGGCATTTGCATTTAGTCAAAACAGTGAATTGCTGTTGAACAGGAAGCATTATCAACTTTTCCAAAGAGAAATGAGCACTCAGGCATGCAATTTTTCTTTCTATATTCCAGGATATTGCATACAGACATATAAATTGACTGCAAACCCAAAAAAGAAGCTGAACAGAAAATAGAAGCTGTAAATTTTCTTTTAATTTCTTTTCCAGAAAGACACTAAGTTCATCATTTGGTTAGGATGTAGCACCTGAGACATTTTTTGGCATGTCTCTAGTCACTTAGAATTTATTTTCATGATATTTGATTAAACTGCATGCAAGGAATACTTGGTGCTTAGTGAAGATAAAACAGTATTTTAAACTTACGGCCTTTTTTCTTGCTTTGCTAGCACCACCTTGGTTTTAAAATCATGGTATACCCAGTTTATTGCCAAATTGGCACAATTTCGAATCACTACTAAAGATGGGTGTTTTGCTCCTCATCTTTCAGGCAGCTTCCAGGCAGCTGAGTTTGGGTTGTGTCTTACTCAGAAATGACCTACAGTGTGCCCAAAACTTCTGGTTATTCTTACCACCTCTTAATAGCAAAGTCAAGGGCATCAAACTCTCTCAGGGTGAAGTTTTGGCACAAAAGAAACACAGTGCTACAGTACGAGAACTTGTCAGGATTTCGAATTACTCTGCATTTGCCTTACCCTTTATGGACACAGATTTTTTTTTTTTTTACTGTAATGGTCACATCTATGTATTACTGTCCAAGACATCTTATCTAATATTCCTATTTCAGGCTCAAGTTGAGAAAAAAATTTTTTTAATTACCCAATCTTGATTTAAGGATGGCAAATGGTGTAAAAACCCATCCCATTGCCTTTTGCAAATTGTTCCAGTTCCAAGTGACCCACATAATTTTAAAATGTATCTTGTGAATAGGATTTTTGTCTTTTTGTTCTAGACAGCTGCTCCTGAGACAGACTCCTTTTATAGACAGTGGGAAAAAAGAGGCATTGCAAAAGCACAGTTCCTCTGGCCTATATTAGATCAAGATGAAGAGTGACCTACACAAGTCACTTCTTCTCTCACTGGCTCCCTCTTACCTCTACCTGGACCCTAATTTTGACATAATTTTACCTAAAGAAAAATGTTTTCATTTTAGACGATGCTTTCTGCTTTCCCTCCAATGAGCTGAACCAATGGACTTTCTAAATCTCCCAGTATAGTGCAGATTTTCAAGCCACTTCATCAGTGTTAAAGCTCCCTCCAGTTTTTCAGGATTTTGGGGGACAATAGATGATTCTGACAGCACTTTGAAAGCCTGATTCTGGTGTATTACGGTCCAGAGGCACTGGCAATAGGCACCTTACTGTGGTGCTGTGTCTGAACTAATTTGGCAAGTGACTCAACCACTTAGTTCAGGAAAATTGTCTTAGTGGTGTGACCATAATCATTTACAAGTGATACTGTCATTACTGTTGTCATACTGTTGCACAGCTTAGACAGAAGGGGATTTAGAACAATGTCTTTGTGATTTGGATATCACCAAGAAGCAGGACATGAATTAATTTAGCTTAATATAGTAAATTATGAATAAAAGGAAAATTACAATAGGAAAAAACCCTTGACACTTAATAAACTTTATAATGGGTTGTTTTGGAGTAAGCTATTGTGATAGTATATTCCATGATCCTTTGTTTTGTGCCCAAAAATGGTTGATGTCAGGGACTGGATGTGTGTGGGGTGGGGGGTGGGGAGAGCCCCTGTTTTTAAAAGCCTCACTGTCCAGGTTTTCCATGGCTCAGCGGATATCGCGAGAAGTGTAAGCTTGTCCTGAGATCCTTTTGCCCTGTGGCTTTTTTAGGCACTGCGACCAGGGCCTGCCTACTTGTTTCCTCGTTGCTTGGAAGCCCAGAGCCAGCGTATGGGGTGCCACTTGGGACTGGGACTGTCTCCCACTGGATCCCTGCCTGCAGTGTGGTGGCCACAACTGCTCGTGTGTTTTAGGCTCCGGGACTTTGATCCGCTGCAGTTTCTACACTGCAAGCTTGTTCATTTTTTCCCTGTTTCCCAGCCATTTAGGGGTCCAGAGCCAATGTGTGGGGTGCCGCTGGGACTGTGGCTGCCTGCCAGTGGGCCACTTCTCTGCACAGTAGCACGACATTGTGACCAAGGCCTGCCCACCTCCCCAGCGTGGGTAGGCTGCTGGTGGGGGTACTGGGACCAACTGCTGCCTGTGAGCTTTGCAAAAGGAGCAATCCCCTGAAAGGAGTTAAACAAAAAATTTTTTTATGTTTGTCTGTTTAATAGTTTGTTTCTACTTGGTTTTGTAATTTGCCTAAATGTTGTAACTTTCATTTTATAATTTAGTTATACTTGATTTTGCTTAAACTTTGTAACTTTCAATCTATAGTTTAGTTTTACCACGTAACCGACTTTCAAAGCTTTGTTTTAATTGCTATTTAGACCATTAGCTAGTAATAGAACATTGATTACAAGGGACTGAGAAGATGAGTAAACCTGACCACCAGTGGGTTGATTACAATGACCTAAGACCCTCAAAGTACTTAATAAATAGAAACCTGTCCAGATGAAAGAGTCTTAGGTTTTGCCTTGCTGAGGTTAATTGCATGAGTCTCAAGTTATCAAGATAAGAGGTGGGCAAGTCAGCACAGATGGACTGCGCATATGCAAGCATGGAAGGTCAAACAGAGGACAATATGAGGAAGATGCTAGAATCATATAAAACACCCCAAACCCCCCAAATAAATACTGCAGTTCCGAATAATGAATGGCAGATGACAATCTTACTCCATGAAAACACAAATGACCAAAAATCAAAAAAAAAAAAAAAAGGATTCATGTACTGATTGCATATCAAGGAGGACAGACTGGGCATGACTTGGGGAATTCTTTAAATATTATAATGTATGTAAACCCAAGGGAACAATGCCTATATGAGCATGCTTGTGGAAAGGGACACTTCCAGCATGCTTCCAGTACTGAGTAAATGAATGCTCTCATAACAGCATTCATTTATGCTGTAAAATGATTTTCTTCAAATAACTCCCGTCCTCCTTTGTGCCTAACACCACCCACTGAAGAGGTTCCTGGGCTGGCTTCAGAGCGCCCCCTAAAGCTGCAGGGGAGCCACTGCAGCCTCTCTGCCCAGCCAGGAGCCAACAGCATCCCCTGCCAGTTGTGGCCATAACTACACCAAGGGGAAAAAAAATTTAATGGGTGGGAAAATCATCTATTACTGTTTCGTTGTTGTTTTATCTGTCTTATGTACATCCATATTTGCCAGTAAAGAACTGTTACTCCTTTCCCCATATTTTTGCCTGGAAGCCCACTAATTTTGAAGTTGCAGAAATTTGGAGGGAGGGTGTTATCTTTTCCATTATGGGAAGGTTCCTGCCTTCCTTGGCAGATATCTGTCTTTTCAACCAAGACATGGGTGTATTTCAATTTGGTGGTTCCTTAAATACCAAACAAAGCAGAACCGCTTCCAAATATTACCTGGAATACATTTTATGTAGGAAAACTTCCAAGTAACTAAATCTGGAAATCCATCAACACCAACTGAGCAACCTGATCTAGGGGAAGGTGCCTCTGACCAGGGCAAAGAGGTTGGAATGAGATGATCTCTAATGTCCCTTACAACTCAAACCATTCCATGGCTCTATGATCAATAAAATTGCAATTCCATGATCTGTGTTTATGCAGCAGCTGCTATTTCATACCTGTACAGAAATTACTTCTTTGCCTTGAGGAAAATGAATCCCATGCACAATTAATGCTCACCAGAATGCTCAGGTGAGTGTGTCTGGCTCTGATGGGTCTGGTTTAGATTTATATTTATGACTCTTAGCATCCCAGGGAGCAAATTTCCACCCTGGCAAACTTGATGAGAAGGGAATCTGCAGCTCTCCAAAACACTGGCAGATGAAATTACACAGAGGGCTGCAGCTGCTGCTTAATTAGCAGGATGAGAAATCTCAGGGAAATGTTTGCCCTCTGTATGACAAAACAGTGCCGTGGCTGGGGGGAAAAGTCAGTCCCTTTTGTTGGTACTTACAATTCCTTCTAGTGCTTCAATCCTGATGCCTGACCTGGAACTTCAGAAACTGCCCTGGAAAGGAATGGAAAAAAAGGAAAACACTGCAGAATGCTTGGAACAGCTCGTTTCAAGCAGAATTGGAATTTTTCCTTTAAATCAACACACCTTTCCTTTATAAACCTATTTTATTGTGCAACTAAGAGAGCTACCCAAATTAGCTCAAACTCATTTTGTGCTTAGATCTCATCTCCACAGTCCTGGTAGCTCCAGAAAAAACAGGACAGGAAAACACTAGGAAGTGTTTCACTGCAATATTTATACTTGACTCTACGTCATTATTTCTTCTTTTGATTCCTATGTTTTGCTATGCATTAACAATATGGGGGGTTTCTTGCCTCATTTCTTTAGAAACCCTCTTACCTACACAATCATTTCCCTCCTTTTAACTTTTCCAGACCATTCCTTTAGTCACTGGACAAGATTTGCATTTCATCTCCATGGAATGAATGGCATTTCCTTGTGAGGAAGTTTTACTTCATCATCAAGGATGCCCTTGTCTTAGTGACAACCTGAAACAAGAGTGTACAGGGAGGGGCAGCTGAGCAGTGCAGCAGCCTGAGAATTAGTGGTCCCTGCATCCAGTCTTTTCCCAGGAAACATTGCACTAGAACATCTGCCTGCATGGGAGGAAATCAGTCCAGTCTCACTGTCTGGCTGAGTTTCAGTGGGAAAAATAATTTAGGGTGGGGATGGATGAAGACCCTAGTTAAGGCCCTTTCTGAAATAATTTGTTTACGGCTTGTTATCTGGAATTCTTTAAGAAAACACCTCAGATTAAGTAAAATTTTTCTGTTTTGAGAAAGGCCATAAAAGAGACTCTGTACCATAGATTTTCCCCCTATTTTCTCTAATTGAATTGCTTTCTCTTTTTATTTTATGACCTCCAGCTTCTCTCAAGATAAAAGATAAACTCTCTTACAAAGTGAGATGAGTGCATGTGTAGCTGAAAGCTGGAGCTAATACCCTTCCTATTACTTTTCTCAAAGGCACCACATGATACAGGGGTTTTCTTTACAGTCAGGTGCAATAAAGAAATCTGTTACACTGGCAGCAGCAGTAATTCATTTTTCTATCTGTAGAACAGGGAGACAACATAACATATAATATCCTACCCATGTCCTCCTGCTGAGGATAATCTTGGCTTTCTCCCATAGAAATGGATGTGAGGGTTATGTAGGCTTTTTCCAAGATTCTAGAATCTAGAGATGGAGGGAGAGCTGAGTGACCAGCTTGCAAGTCACAGTTCATTTGACAAACACCGACTGTCTTTCCATTCCTGGTTCCTTGACCCCCAGATTCAGGTTGGCATCAGGAAGAATTTCTTCACTGAAAGGGTGGTCAGAAGAGGCTGTCCATCGAGGTGGTGGAATCTCCATCCCTGGAGGTGTTCAAGAAGTGACTGGACATGGCACTCAGTACTCTGGTGTGGTTGACAAGGTGGTGATTCGTCAAAGATTGGACTCAGTGATCTTAGAGGTCTTTTCCAACCCAGTTCTGTGATTCCATGAGGTGAAACAACTGGAGGAAGATGTGGAATGGCTGCTTCTTATTGAAAATGAGTGAGTGACAAATCTGTGAGAGAAGCTGAGGTAACACCAGACAGCTGCAAGAGACCACTTCATGAATAATGGAATTTTATCCCTCCACACTCCAAGAGTTAAAATGCTTCTAATTGTTCCTGCACAGTTGGGACCAAGATCCTCTGTGGTGGGTTTGCTGCTGTCTGGAGAGGCAGAGCTCCATCAGACTGGGATGGAAGCCTAATGAAAAAAAAAAACAAACCAAAAAAACAACAAAACAACCATGATGGCTGTTAAAACAAAATACGTTTTTTCCTTTCTCTGAATAATGTATTCACCCAAATGATGGGTTGGATAGCAAAAAATTTAGGGTAATGAAAAAACATTTCCCAGAAATATGCTACTGTATTTCTACAGACACCAGCAAGTGCTGCTGAATAATTAATTTTGAATGCATCCATTCTGTTTTACTGCTAACATTGACAGCCATTAGCAACATAAATAACAGCAGATTCTCTTTTGTGGAACAGCTTCTTGTCAATGTTCATTTTAAGAAGAGTAGGACAGAATATTCTCCATAAAATGCATATATTTCAAATTCAAACGTAAATATACACAGAGTGGCTATTTTTTTCAGGGAATGAACTTGTACTATCAGAGAAATCACACTTATTAGCTCTTTTCCCTGTCCGACCTCTGGTTTTTGTTTGCATTTAAAAGTATTATCTGCCTGAGATCTGGGATTGGGACATGGATTTTGCAGCACAGATGAACCTGCCAAGCCAGTCCATTGAAACAAAATCCTTAAAGCTCTTTAGAGAAAATAAAGTGTGTGAGACAGGGATTGACATATTGACAGAGCTATCAGGACATATGCAATAACACAGAGTAGTTAAACTAGAAAATCACCATGTGAGTAGTGGGTTGTTTACTGACAGCAAGAGAAGAATCTTGGTTTGTTTCACTGATAAATCATGGATATTTTTCCTTCTTGTTAAATGAAGTCCACTATAAACAAAGAGGGTGAATATGATGCCACAGTAGCACACAGTAAGGCAGCTCTAAATTGGGGTTCTGCTTGAAACCAAGTTTATCCTCCTTGACTCCTGACCCTTATTTACATGTTAGGGGATGCAAGAATTTATCCCAAAGCCTCTGAGGCTGTTCCAGCACAAGATGAAAGGGAGAAGTACAAATACGGTCCTTTCTAGCAAACTTATGTACAATTTTCTGAATTCTTCGATTCAAAATAGAGACTGGGATGCTAAGGATAGTTGAAGTGATGTGCATTTAGAGCAGTTCAGCACTGTCCTGTACAGGAGAATATGGTCACAGAGCAAGAGTCCATCTGTGAGTACTGCCTGTGTTTGAGATCTCTTTGTCTTTGGCTCCTATAAAATATCCCAGCTGTCTGAAAGTTAGAAACTTGCAGACAGATAGTTAGGAACTATCAGATAGTTAGGAACTATCTGATTCATTCTTTCTTGGAAATCATGCATTTCCAGAGAACTGCCAGGGATGTTTTGCTGGTGTGATTAAGTGGTATTATCTGCTGGCATTACTTTCTGTTTTCTTCCAGGAGAAAGCACAACATAAAATATTTGGCTTCAACTGAGAAAAATCCTGTGACTTTAAATAAAACTTTTATACAACATCCTTGGGAAGCCACCAGTTCTCCTGAATTCTTGTGTCAGTAAACTGCAGTAAACTCTCTGGAAATAATGAAGTAAATGTGTGCAAAGTTCCTCAAAACCAAAGTGCTACTGGGTTTGAAATTGTTCAAAATGCTCTTAGTGATGCTGGTGATCCATCTTTCCCTCCAGTCTAAGAGAGAATGAAGAAATCTAGAGAGTGATATGCAAAGACCTTCCCCCTAAAATTTTAAGATTATTTTGAAAGCAAGAGTCATACCAGTGATTGTTTGCATGCCAGAAACCACTCCCACAGCAGATTTCCAGAAGCAGGATCTCCTCTGGAGGAAGAAAACAGGAAAACATGAAATATGCAGGTAGGTTCACTTTTGGTTTTGTATAGGTGAACACATATACAGGAAGAGGGGTTCCTGCACAGAGAACTGACAGGACTGACAAACTGAGGCATTCAGTGAGCACGTGTCACTGTTCATACTCCAAATGACTCTTCCCAAAAATTTGTCTCAGAAGGAACAGTAAGGCATTTTGGAAAAGTGAAACAACATGGAGAAGGGCACGGGGAATAAGATGATGGAGCTGACAGTGAAGTTCTGGAAGCAGGGTCTGATAAACTTCTGCAGTTTTAAAATACAGGCCTTATATGAAAATGTGAATCCATTGTCATTTGTCCCAGATAATAAGGAAAGACAAATTGAGCCCAATGCTACAGCACTGCGGGTGACACAGTGGTTGAAAAGCACCACTGCCACCATCTACCTCCTCGCAGCCTTCTTGGGGGAATCACACCACTCTGCCATGTGTGTCTTACATGAGTGTCTTTGTTTGAAAGATAGGTGTCTACTAAGGAAGGTAGAAGCCTCCCTTGGAATGGAAAATGTAACCCCCCTTCCTCTGAATTATTATAACTTTGAAATTAAGGCATTTTCAGGTAAAGATATGAGGAATAGGAGTAACAGTTATTTACTAATATATTTGTAACAAGGCAAGCAAAAAAACCCCCACCAATAACTGTGGCAGTAACAACAAACAGAACCAGAACCCAGTGACAGCCTTCTCGGCGGTCAGGCACTTTCCCCTTCGGTGCAGTGCCTGTCACAGCCAGCAGGGGTGTTGGTGGCTCCCGGTGAGCCGGGCAGGTGCAATGATACCCCCGTGGCTGCAGGGGGCGCTCCAGAATCAGCTCAGGGAGCATGTGGCAATGACGTGCTCGAACTGGGAAGGGATGGGAGAAAGGTTTCACAAATTTCCTGGGCAGCCAGTCCTTCTGCTTCAGCAGGATCTTCTGGGAAACAGCCTGCTGGAACAGCAGGGATGAACACAAAATCTCGGGTGGNCTCTCGGGTGGTAGATGAGATGTATAGAGCTCCAGAGATGCAGCGGGAAATTCCGGGACATCTCAGCAGGTGGGAGTGTGGCGCTACAGTGTAGTGAAGCCTCAAAGCAGCAGCAAAGGAATGGCGGAGGCAGGGCACTTGCCTCCTGGCAGAGCAGGGAAAGGCAGGTTCGGGATCCTGGGGCCCGATTACCTGAGCAGATGGTGAAAAGAGACCCTCCTTTAGTGAGTTAGGGTGTTAAATAGGGCCCTAGTGCAAAAGGCCGTTCCAGGGAGCAAGTTCCACTCACACTAGAAGGAAGGCAGCAGAAGGCAGGACCCTGCAGCAACGATGAGTTTTCCCTACAGCGACTGCACCCTCTCAGTCCCTTCTGAATGCCAAGAGAACAAAGAGCTAGGCATTGTACTTAGCCCCTCTTCTCAGTTCAAATCTCGCGGCATCTCCGCCTCCACATGAGCAAAAACCCAAGTAAAAGAGGACAGCTGGACCCCTTCCCCTGTGGTCAGATCTTTTTGTCTCTCTTAAGCATGCAGCAATTATCCCTTAGCATGGGGAAAAATTCTTTAAGAGGAAAAGAAAAGAACACAAAAACTCCTAAAACCCCAACAATGAGACCCAAAGATGGGACACTTTTATAAATTCCACTTTTACCAGAGCAGGAATGTCAGCCTGGGGTAAGCTCTGCCAAGGAATCCTGCTGTCACCAGCCCTAGACATCTCTGCTTCGTGTTCCAGGCCATTAGCAAGGGATTTTCAATGTGTAGCAGAGATGAGTTTATTCAACTTGTGCAGCATATGACAAATGTCTCCTAAAGAATCATAGAATCACAGAATAACCTTAAGGACCATCTCATTCCAACCCCCTGCCATGGACAAGGATACCTTTCACTAGACCAGGTTGCTCAGAGCCCCATGCAACCTGGCACTGAACATTTCCAGGGATGGGGCAGATACAGCTTCTCTGGACAACTTGTGCCAGGGCCTCAACACTGATACAGGAAATAATTTCTTTCTAATAGTTAACCTAAATTTACCTTCTTTCATTTTTTTCCAGGAAAGAAAGGGTAAATATGTAAACCAAAAGACTTAACCACTAATTTCTACTTTTAACTTGTTTCTTCAATAATTTTTCCAGGTTAGGGATTGCTCATTAACAAAAGCGACAACAAAATATCTTCACAGACTTTGAGGCGAACACAGGTTTTTATCTTAAGATGTTATTCCTCAAAACTGCTTCTACCTTAGTGTATTAATCTGAAAGCAAGCCAGCGTGAGATTCCAAGTCACAACTACAATTTAATAGGAAAATTCAAATTAAGGCAATAGTACAGACACACTGGCTTAAACTGACAGAGTCAGAATATGACCTGACACCCTGTTGGCCAGGGTGGTGGTAGCAGTCTGATTAAATGGTGTCTACAGTCCTGTTGGAGTGATGGATATGGTTTTGTCAAAGTGGTGATCCTGTAGAAAGATCTGGTCTTTCTCTCAAGGTCTGGTGGTAGTCATCAAGCTCTTGTCCTCTGAGAATCCAGTGGGTAATGCTGCCCATGGTGTTCCAAGCCCATTCTTCTACAGGTAGGAATGTTTGTTTCCTCCCCCGGGCAGAGCATCTCACAATGGGATGATGTAATTCTGTGAGTTATGCTGGGAGACCTTGATGGCCCATTATCGGAGATACCCCTCCGGAGGGTGTTATCAGGTCTGACTCATGGAGAAGATAAAAGAACACTGCCCCTCTACCTTAACAGCTTACACAGATTATATTAGAATACATGATTTTGGTTACATCTTACACTGTAACCTAGGACAGCTAGGGAGGCAAACTCTCCTGGCTTCCCCATCAGAAGATACACTCTGGGGAGATTTGAAGCAATTAAAGTCCAGCTCTGATCTACTGTTGACTATAACAGGAATTTAGGAAGTGAGTTTTTGAAGATAGCCTCCTCAGACCTCATCTGGGTGGAGTATGTAATTGAATATACAGTGAAATGGAAGGAGTAAACAGAACATTCTGCCTCATTAGGGCTGCAAAGGGGTTCTCTTATTTTTGGGGAGGGGAGAGGGGGGAAAAGAGGAGAAGAAAATAAATGGGAGGCATTATATGCAGTGCTTGCCTAGTTCTTTCTGGGGATTATCCTGTACTTGAGAAGCAAGAGACATTCAAATCAGCTGGAACCAAATTACTCTGCTCAAAGATTTGTGTTACAACTATACTTGGGGGCTCCATCTATGATTATAATTGATGTAGGTACTGTAAACCTGAGGCATGAAAGAACCTTAGGCACACATAAGAAGAAGTTTATTGTTTAAAAAGACAAACCAGGCAAGGGGAGAGAGAAGGAACAAAGATGAAGAGGGCAAGGACACACCTCAGAGATAGGAGGGTGAAGGCCTCTAGTGCCAACTCATTGCCTCGTCTAGGGTTCCATATGCGGCTTCTCTCCATGAAATCCAGGAGGAACTACTGCCAGCAAGAGCAGTTCCAAGAAATGTTATAATAAATAAATAAATTGATAATATTTGTCCTAGAGCATTTTTTTTTTAAGGCTGAAGGGTGTGGGAAATCAGGTCTGGAAGGCAGAGTAGGGGTGAGGTAGGAGCTTCCATCTATGGGACTCAGAAAATTGATTTCAAAGGATTGAAATTTCCATAGTCCAGGAAACTGGCCAAACAGGAGTCCAAATTTTCACTGGAAAATAAGAAAGAAAAAAGGAGGGAGGAGTAGAAGAAGCCACAGAAGCCCTCAACCCCAGCTCCTCTCAAGTGTTACAGTGCACAAACCTGTGTGGCAGCTTTGTTTTTCAAACCCTTGCACTCACCAACCGCAAGAAATATTGAAAAAGTGACTTTGAAAAATAAAAATTAAAAAAAATCCAGCCAGCTACAGATTGAGGGCTTGAGAAATGTCTACATTTCTAAAGTTTTCCACACTCCCCCCTCACTGGCCCAAATGAAAATGAACAGGAAACTGGGCTCCAAACTCAGCTTGGAACTTTTACCCAAAGACAGTAGATAGAAATAGAGCCAGCAGGCTGATGAGTCATTTGAGGCAGCAAGTCTCCACGCAGAGGAAATGAGATGTCAGCAAAGTCATGGTTTCCAGAATACAGTAATTTAAAATTAGGTATTAGTCCTAAAAACTGAAATAAATATTTTTTGGATAAGCAATAGGCACCACTGTATAATTATCAAAAGCTTTTTGAATATGCAAGAATGTGAACAGAGCAGATAAGAGTAATTAACTTATATCGAATCAGTAACAGCATTCAGATGAATATAAACTTCATCCTTCTTTTACTTCAACATTCCCCCAGAAAAGTCACTTAATGGTTTAGTTAGGGAAATAAAAATTGAAATATGAGAGTGAGAGCAATAAAGGCAACTCCTCTGGAGCAAGACACATGAAGGAAGGGAACACATTCATCTGCACAGAGGGAAGAAAAAGCAGTCAGAGAAGAATACTTGGACAGCCAAGAAATACAAAGCAGGGCGTGAGGCAATTTGGAATACACCCAAGCAAAATATGTGACACAAAGAAAGTGAAAGCAGTTTTTATTCTCATGCACAGGGATGTGTCACAGTGATTGTCAATCACTATGAACAGTCATTTCTTCCCTGAAGCAAAGGTTAAGTCAACATAGATATAAAATAAGAATTTAGCATCTGGCTCAAGACAATACCTGATGAAGAATTGGTTATAAAATAAATTAAAAATACTTTCCTTGTAAATTATATAACCCAATTATATTTTTCACCATGTGGAAAATACAGAGGGACAACAAATGTTAAATTAGAGTCTGTCTCAGTTTGAAAGATAGGTGTCTGCTAAGAAAGGCAGGAGCCTCACTTGGAATGGAAAATGTAACCCCCCTTCTCTCTGAATTACTATAATTTTGAAATTAAGGGGCTTTCAGGCAAAGAGATGAGAAATAGGAATAACAGTTTGTCCTGGAGTGACTATATGATACTGTATTCCCTATCATCTGCCAGGCATGAATCCTGTGCCTTCCTGTGTCTTTAAGCTGTTCCTCAGGAGAGGGGGGAGAGAAGCCAAGCAATTTTTTCAGAGCAGTCTGTGCGTAAGGACACACAGTCCCCTTCGTTCCTTCTGCTACAGAGCCAGGAAAAGCACCTAACTGCTTTTTCTCAGCTCTCAGCTCTCTGCAGCATGGTACAGGGTTGCATTCTCTTGCTTTTTTAGCTAGCTTCTTGTTTGTAGCTGGAGCAAAGAGTTTCCTGGGACTTTGGCTTCTTCTTCTTCTCTTCTGGACTTTTCAGCAACACCAGAACATCATCAGGAGGCTTTACACCGTGGCCCGGAGGGGGCCATGCCGAAACCCAGCTCTGGAGAGGGCAGAGCCACACCTACAAAGAACTCTGAATCTTCCTGGGTCTTCTCCACAATGAGAGGTTTTATTATTTAACATTATTCATTCTTTTTTCCGTGCCTTCCGTGCACTTTGCTTGTTAAATTAATAGGTATTTTCACTTTCCTCCGAGGAATTTCTTTCTGAACCTGGTGGGGGTGGGGCTGCTGAAATCTGCCTTCTAACAAAGGGACATTCATTTCAGACGTTTTCCTCCAAATTTGTCTCAAACCAAGACACAGTTCTTTACTAGTATCTATAACAAGGCAACAATACAGAAACACTGGCTAAAACTGACAGAGTCAGGATATGACCCGACACCCTGCCAGGCAGGGTGGTGGTAGCAGTCCGATTAAATGGTGGCTGCAGTCCTCTTGAGGTAATAGAGGTGGTTCTGTTGAAGTGGTGATCCTGCAGAAGGGTCTGGTCTTCCTCTGAAGGTCCAGTGGTGGTTATGTAGCTCTTGTCTTCTGGGAATCCAGTAGGTAAGGGCTGACTGTAGTGTTCTAAACCTCAGATTACATCCAGGCGGGAATGCTTGGTTCCTCTCCCTGGGTGGATCATCTCACAGTGGGATGATATCATTTTATGAGTCATGCAGTGAGGCTAGATGGCCCATGAACAGAAGATAGCCCTCCGGAGAGAGTTACCAGGGATGTGTCGTGGAAGAGATAAAGAACACTGCCCTACCTGGTTTTAACAGATGGTGATGGAATACGTACTTTTGGTTACATCTTACATTGTAATCTGACAGAGTCATCACAACACTCATTTATCAAGTAGATGTAGAATTTAGCATCAGTTTGTTTAGGAAAATAACAGAATTTGGACAAAATAAACAAAGTTTATTGTGCCACAAGAAGGGAATTCATGCCATGTCAGCAAGTGGCAGGAATGTAAAACGTGTGCCCAATTCCCATGAGAAATGAACATCCCTAAATCAGCTGGCTTTCCATGGGAGAAAGGGATGGTCTCCATGCATGACTGAACTGGACTTCTCCTTTTCTTTCCATGATGCGCCTTGCCCAAACTATATTAGCACCATCCAACTAATTGCCAAACTAAAATAACAGCAAAATCCAGCACACATCAGCTCTGCTATCCAAGATGGAATATTTAACATGTGAAAGAGCAGCTTGCAATATCCCTGCAATATCCCAGGTTTCTGGGCAGATGGGAAAAACCTAATCCAGCAAAGTGCTGCTGGCTCATTCCCCAAGCCTTGTGCACCCTCTCTTTGTTGGGACACTGAGGAGAAAGCAGTGGCCTGGATCCGTGGAAAGGTCAGGGAGAAGCCAAGTGGTGCTAGTTAGCAAAGAGCAGAGCTGATGTCTGCCCAGGACAGCTCACACAGGGCACAAAACCAATGTCTAGAGTATCAAAAGAATAATTTTGCTCTCCCAAGCTTGCAGGACCCTGTCACTTCCTGGTTATCCCTTTCCGCACATCATTGCTGCAGTGTCAGGGTTTGAAGTTCAAGCTCCTGGTCTGGCTAATCTGAAACAGATATCAAATAATTTCTAAGGAGCCCCTTAGCCTCCAGTCTGGAGTATGAGGATATCCTACATTCTTTTCCTTTCATCTTTCTTCCTTTTTTTTTTTTTTTTTTTAAATTAGTATCTCTTCTTCAAGCATTCTCCATTGCAATGCAAAAATTGCAAATATTGAGATCTCAAGAAAATCCTTTTTTAGCAAAATGTATTGAGGACACATTTAAGTTCATTATCAGAATTCCTTGGAATTTCAGTGTTGCTAAGAGTATTTGATCTCTATTGATGTTTAAATGTATACCATGTATCAGTCTTGAGATAATGAGGGCCCTTAGGCTTATATTAAAGCTGGTTTATTAATCATAAAATTTCATACTCATAAATGCATCACCAGGAAAGTAGTCCTGGTAAGTATTGATCTGATGTAATCCACAGGATGTCTTGTGTTGCAGGAAGATCAGCTGTTCTGTCCAGCAGCAGCTGCCACAGGAGTCCAGACAATTATTCAGAAAGAATGATTTGTCTTAGAGATAATGGCTAATCAGAAAAAAGTTGCAAATCACAAATTAATGAGAAGATGTAAACAATGACACAAATTCATCCTAAGCAGACGTAGATGACTGGTGACTCAGCTTTTGAAGAAAATCTACATCAACAGGATGAGGATCCTTCTTACAGACAGCTGATGACAAAATGAAAATCAAGAATCTTCCATTTCTATTTGTACACATCCAATATTTTTCTCTTTTGTCTTCTTTCAGTGATATTTGCAATACCCTTTTCACTTAGTCTGAGTAAATGGCTACAATGGAAAGATTAACTGTGGATGGTTTGAGTTTGGTGTCAACTCTGCAGCTTCACACATCATCAGTTGCAAATATCAGCATATTCATAACGTAAAAAGACTTTATTGGGCTTTGTGACATACTCCAGTTAGTTCTCTATAAAAATAAAATCAGCACGTAAATGGCTTAAATCAAAAAGCATTAAAATCTATAGGCAGCATCAGAAATAAAGATGATGAACAGGTTTTTATAAGTGGTAACATTCAAAGTATGTAACAAACACACGATCTGTGCTACCATTATTTTTTAAAGCAGCTGGGAATTAGAAAATTTCCTAAAGAGTATATTTTTCCAGGTCACCATTAGCATTATTTATTAGAGTTACTGAAACCTCCTGTGACATCTATGGAATATGCTTGATTTCAGGATTTCAGAAATGTTATGTAAAGCATATTATACAACCCTTGACATAGTATGACATAATATTGACATAATATTACCAGAAGATA
>VYZQ01011011.1:8599-22481 GCA_013400655.1 Mystacornis crossleyi
GTCTTTTCCAACCTGAATGGTTCTGTGATTCTGTTTCCTTAGAAATTTCTGGCTGTGGAGGTCTCTTGTCCAGTGGCTCACTGGAAGTTGGAATACTCTCAGCACCGGGCAGAGATAGAACGATATTTTCTGGCTAAGCCTTGAAAACCATCAAGGATGGATTTTGGTCACTGAGAAATGTCTGGCTTAGCCACAAGGGTCTTCTGCTGAAATTACCAAACTTCCTACATAATGGGACACTTGTTCCTCAGCTTTCTTTGCAAACTTTCTGACTCTCTTGCCCTTTTCCCCTTGAAGTTTCTTAGGGAATTCTGCCAGGAATCATAATCTGCATCTCCAGCTATCCAGTGGTTGCTTCTACCACAGTCAGCACATAGCACTTGCCTTTGCGGGTTTGTGGACATGCAGTGTAATCAGCCAGGCTTCCCCATATTTATATTTTGACCACTGTTCCCCATACCACAGAGGCTTTACTCGGCCTGCTTGATTGCAGTGCATGTTTCACAGTTAGAGATAATCTGGGAAATAGTGTCCACGGTTAAGTCCACCCCTCAATCACGAGCCCATCAGTATGTTGCATCTCCTCCTTGATAACCTGAGGCATCACGGGCCCACCGAGCCAGAAATAATTCACCCTTTTTTTGCCAGTCCAGATCCACCTGAGACACTTTAATCTTGGCAGCCCAATCCACCTGTCCATTATTGTGATGTTTTTCAGTGGTCCAGCTCACAGGTGCGTGTGCATCTACATGATGAACTTTAACAGCCAGCTTCTCTCCCTGGGGAGTAATGTCTTGTCAAACTTCATCAGCCCAGGTGGATTTACCTCTGTGCTGCCAACTGGTCTTCTTCCATCAATCCAGCCACCCTGGCAGAGGATTTGCTACCATTCAGTGGCCAGTGTAGAGGTAGAGCACTGGCCACTTCTTTTCCTCAGTGATATCTAAAACCAGCTGGATGGCTTTCAGCTCTGACTTGATCCTGCAGCAGCTTCTGCAACTTGCTGTGTCTTACTCCGTATAGCATCTTCCCTTTTTGATTTATCCCCATGATATGGCAGGAAACATCAGTGATGAGGGCATGCTGCCTTTTTTTTTTCTGGTGGCTGATTATATGGTGGGGCCTCCTCAGCACACGTTACCTTTTCATCCTCCTGCTCTGATTATAGTCCAAAATTTTGGCTTCCTTGATTTCCAAGATCCCTGGGCGACTAGTACTTCCTGTTTGCACTTACTATGTGATCAGCACAACTCACTTACTCCATGTGTCATGAGTGGCATGATGTGTGGCAGAGACTTTTCTTTTGAACATCCAGCCCAGTGCTGGCAGCCAGGGTGCCAGAAGGAGCTGTGCTTCAGTGCCAATCACTTCTGAAGCAGCTCAAAACCCTTCATAAGCTGCCAGAATCACTTTTTCAGGTGGCATGTAAAAGGCCTTAGATCTCTTGTATCTCTGAGTCTGGAACCCCAGTGGTCATTCAGAAGTCTCCCTGGGTACTTTTTGCCAGAGACTCCAGGAAGGACCATTCTCCCCATCTGCAGTGTAGAGTATATTTTTCACACATGCTCTTATCCTGACTGGCCCAAAGGTTATTGCATGAACAATCTCCTCTTCAGTTCATTTAAAAGCTTTTTATTGTTCAGGATCCCATTTGAAAATATTCTTCTTCCATGTCATGTGATATAGAGAGGGTTTACAATCTGACCTGTTTATAATCTGTAACATGCATCTTCCAGAAACCCACAGTGGCTAGGAAAACCTGTGCTTCCTTCTTGCTGTTTGGTGGGGACATAGCTGCTTGTTTGTTCATGTCCATTGGAATCTGACAACATCCCTCTTGCCATTTTACTCCCAAGAGCTGAATGTCCTGGGCAGATCCCTTGATTTTGCTTTGCTTTATGGCAGGACTGGCCTTCAGGAGGATCTGGATTATCTTCTCCCCTTTCTCAAAAACTTCATCTACTGTGTTGTCCCATACGATATCATCAATGTACTACAAGTGTTCTGGAGCCTTGCCCTTTCCCAGTGCAGTCTGGATCAGCCCATGGCAAATAATAGAGCTGTGTTTCCACTCCTGGGGCCGTCAGTTCCAGGTGTACTCAATGCTCCTCCAGGTGAAAACAAACTGTGGCCTGCACTCTGCAGCGGAAGGAATGGGAAAAATCACATTAGCAGTGTCAGTGGTGGTACCACTTCGCTGTCCTGCACTCCAGTTCATGCTGAAGTTCCAGTGTGTCTGGCACAGCAGAGCTCAGTGGTGGTGTAACCTCGCTCAGGCCACTGACAGTCTATTGTCAGTCTTCACTCTCCACTGGACTTACACACTGGCCATACAGGGCTAAGAAAGGGCGAGCAAGCGTTCCTCACCCCTCCCCGGCTCTCCAGCTCTCAAGTCATCTCATGGATGGGGATCATAGAGTCCTGGTTGGTGTGATATTGCTGACACTGCTCTGTTGTAGTAGCCATCGGTACCTGTTGTTCTTCGACCCTCAGCAGTCCCACAGCAGAAGGGTCCTCTGAAAGAGGAGGCAAGATCTTCCTTGAGAGAATACCTTTCCCTCACACTTGACAGGAGCTGCCTCCAGAGGCTGAGAGTTTATGTGCTCTTGCCAATTCCCTTGTCAGTGCCCGCATCCCAGGACAGAGATCCCAACTGCTTGGCTTCACTTCCATCCAGTTTCATATCATGGACCATGATATCCAAGAATCTGAGCAGCCGGGTCACCAGGGGCCCTCTTAACTGGTGTTTGAAATCTATTCCTTTATCTCACAGCTCACCTGGGGATCGGGGTCAGGTGATTATCCCTGGCCCTGCCTCTTCCTCCCATTTTAAGGGCTCTGCTTCCTCTTCATCCCTCACTAAATGAACTGAATTAATGTTGGATTTCTTTTTCTGTATAGGAGTGACTGCTACGGGCAGGGGTTGTTCCTCTGGTTCAGCAGCAATTGGAGGGGCCATGGTGCCTGTTGGTCTGCTTTCTTTCTCCTCCCCCTGAGGGAGATGTCTACGGTTGAGCAGTGTCCAGTAAACAGTAGCCAGGACAGAATACGCTGCGTGAGTTCATGCGTCTCTGGAGCTACCACAGCATTCTTCATCACTTTAACTGGCTCCTGTAGTTGTTCAGGAGTGAGCTGCCAAACCACTGATTTGGAGGAGAGAAGTCCTCCAAACACTAGCCCTTGTCCTCCCATATTTCATGCCACTCATTACTATCCCACTTCGGGGCAGAACTCTGAATAAGCTCCCTGCAAAATATTTCTTTTCTCTAAATATGGTGTACACCACACTGAGGAGACCTGACAGACCTAGCAACAAGAACATACTTTCCTTAACATCCAAAGGGAACTCAGAATTCTTAAAAGCTGTTGTAATAGGCTTGAAGGAGGAAAAGGGGGTGAAGGTTTGGGGAAAATCATCCTTCCCTTTTCTCCCCATAGACTGGATACTTTTAATAATGGACTCCCCAAGGGTAGTGCCTTAGGTCAGGGTAGGAGAGCAACACTGAATACACATCCCTAATGATGCTTGGTATTATCACGTTATGAGCTGATATCAGAGAGTGTCATAGAGCAACCTTGATCTTTCTCCATGCTCTGAAAAAGAACAATGTGATGGGCACATATGGGAAATGTATTGCATTCCTATGGCCAGGTTTTGGTACTGGGTGGCTTCTGTGAGGAGCTGCTGGAAGCTTCCTCCCAGTCTGGCAGAGCCAGTGCCAGCCGCCTCCAGAACAGATGTGCCACTGGCCAAGGCTGGGCCGATCAGAAATGCTGGTAATGCCTCTGTGATAACATATTTAAGAAGAAGGAAAAAAAAAGTTATTGCTCAGATTTAACTGCGGCCAGAGAAGAGCAGGAGAATATTTGAGAGGAACAACTCTGCAGACACCAAGGTCAGTGGGGAAGGACAGGGAGGAGTTGAGATCCACATGCAGTCTGTGGAGGAGAGCCAATCTCAAGTGAATGTTGTGAAGTGGCTGTGAATTCACGGGAGGCATGTGCTGAAGCAGGCTCCTGGCAGGGACCTGCAGACCTGTGGAGAGAGGAGCCCATGCTGGAGCAGGTTTCCTGGTAGGATTTGTGACCCTTTTGGGGAGCCATGCTGGAGCAGCCTGTCCCTAAAGGAGGGCCCACTGTGGAAGAGTGATCCCTGTTGCAGAAGTCTGTGAAGAACTGTTGCCTGTGGAATGAATTCACATTGCAGAAGTTCCTGGAGAACTGTCTGCAGCGGGAGGGCCCCCATGCTGGAGCAGTAGGACTCCTCTCCCTGAGCAGCAGCAGAAACACACAGTGAACTGACTGTCCATCCCCTGTCTCCCTGTGACACTGGAGGGGAGGAGGTAGAGCTGGGAAGGAGGAAGAGGTGGGGAAAGGTGTTTTTGTTTTATTTCTTGGTATCCTTCTCTGATTTTGTTAGTAATAAACTCCAGCAATATCTCTAATTCTTGGTGGTTTTGCCTGTGACAGTATTTGGTGCGTGACCTCTCCTGGTCCTTATCTCATCTCATGACCCCTTTTTTATATTTTCTCTCCCCTGTCCAGTCGCAGAGGGGATGATAGAGAGGCTTTGGTGGGTGCCTGGCATCCAGCCAGGGTCAACCCACCCCAGGGTTAGGTAGCACACCCACATGAGCAAACCAAGCAGCATTGTGACCAGTGGCTCTGTACCTAATACAACAAATGCTTAGATCAAATCGTGTCCAGCTCACTCAGGGCAGATCTGTTTTTCCCTCAACCCTTCAAGCCCTACACTGGGAGACAAATAAGGCTGTTGTGGTTTAGGAATGGTAGTCCCCACTTCAGTGCCCCCACTGAGACTCTACCAAAGGACACACTGCTCTCTCTTGCTTCCCCTCCCTGCTGGAGTGTGTGGGAGAGAACTGGAGGTATGAAAGCTGAAGATCACTGGTTAAGATAAGAGCAACCTACTTGAAACAGCAGTGAGATACAAAACCAAATGGTAACAGCAACAATGTTACCATACTAATGTCAGAGGGTATAAGAAAAGAAACAATTCATGTGGAAAAAAACCCCAGGTAATAGACAATATTAGGACTGCTTCCTCTGCCACATTTTCTTGACCAGAAGAACCCCTTCTCTCCAGAACAGAGTCCCTTTCCCCTGCTCCTGGTAGTGATGTGATGTGGTGTGGAATAACCTAGCTGTGCTTCCTCCTGGCTACTGCAAAATAGTAACCCTGTCCAGGCCAAAACGAGGACATATCTACTGTCTTCGGCATCTAACACCTAGTGATGAAAAAAAAAAAGGCCTCTTTTCCCTACTTTTGGTGTTGTTGCCCCTGGCAGCCCCGGCTGACCAGCCAGAGGACACCAGAGCTCACTCCTGATGCACCAGCAAGTCAGCTGTTCTCTTCCTCTCGTCTCGGAATCAGCACAGATGGGATCTTGTCCCAGCACTGAATCTGCACCTGCTCTGGCAACCAAGTAGCAATTGCAATTCCTGCGCAATGGCTGCAGCCACGAAACGTTTCTGTCTTTTCAGTCTTTCCTCCTGTACTCAGTTAACTCTTAAATGCATACATGGACAAGACATAGAGAAAATGATCCTTTTAGCACTCCTAGCAGAAAGAGCACACTAGAACATTTCCTGCAGCAATACGTGTGGCGGCTTCAGAAAAATGAGATATTTTGTTGATTGTCTCCCTTACACTCTTGAAATAAATCCCTAATCTTAAGTGGAAAGCACTAAGCAGGCACACAGGCAATGCTACAGGAAATGCATCTATACATAGCTTGACAAAAAGTTAGAAGTTATTAATAACCTTACTTTGTTTGCTGCTTAGAAAAGTTTATTTTCTGTATATTGTTTCCTGTATAAAGTAGTTCTGCCTTAACAGAATTAACTAGATTGACTGCCTTGTTAATGTTTTTCCCCTTACATCATCACTGGGTATCTGACCAAGACCTTCTAAAGGTCATAAAATAACTGTATCCAGTGTTGTCAGAAAAAAGCAAGCATAAACACACTCCTAACAATACTACTCTCCTTAAAGATTATTCAACTCTTGTTAAAATCTTAGTAATATGACATGCAATTTAGACCTCTAAAAGCAATTTTAGTTCCCAGCACTTACTTTCCTGCTCTTTTTTTTTCTTTAAGCGCTTTCTCCAGTCAATGTCAGCCAACTCAGCTTTCAACAGCAGGTAACGTTTCCGGATTTCCTGCATTTTTGCTTGGAGAACTGTTATGC
Source organism: Mystacornis crossleyi (assembly GCA_013400655.1). Lineage (NCBI taxonomy): Eukaryota > Metazoa > Chordata > Aves > Passeriformes > Timaliidae > Mystacornis > Mystacornis crossleyi. The sequence continues at coordinate 14,814 of VYZQ01011011.1, forward strand.
GCTCAGTGCTACTCAAATTTTGCAAGTCAGCTGCAAGTTAAACAATTTCTGTTAATTATTGCAGCATTGCCCATGCCTTCTGAATTTTGACGAAGGGGGAGGTACTCAAATCTTAGTGATGTGCTTTGGGGTAGCAGGCAGCAAAGCTGAGAAACAGCAGCTGTTGTTTAATATCACAATCTTGACTGACACAAACACACTGAAACTTCTTCTTACAAGAAATACTAAACAAGTTCTGGTTCATTAAGGCAAAATATAAGGGGAAGATTTAAAAATCGATAATCTAAGAGGCTGAACAAGAAACAGAGAATGAGGAGTAAAACAGCAAGAAATAGAAGTATCAGGTTTTATGACAAAATTAAGCAAACTGATGGAATTATTTTAGAAGAAAAAACCCTCCAAACCGGAATATTCCAAAAGCCTTATTAAAGTATATCTCAAGACCACAAGAGGCATGTTTCAAAGAAGAAACTTACACACTTGGAAACTCCATTTGCAGTCTTTGGGCCAATGATTATCGTATTCTTTTATGTCAGACAGCCCCTCTCCACTTTGACCACATTTTCCTGTGGGAAGGTAGATTGTTACAAAACAAAGCAACCTTCCCACCCAAGGCTTACCAGGAGCTGTCTCACTCTAACATGACAGAATCCATCCTGGTGTAGCAGCTTGGCACACCACTCTCTGCACCACTGGTGCCCAGGTACAGGACCACAAACCACGTCTGTAAGGAGGTCCACCTCTAAGTCTGGCATGCTGGGAAAGGGAAACCTTGCACTGGAAACACCGGCAAGTCAGTTGTTGTGCACGTAGACTCAGATCTGTTCTGAGGATTTATGGGAACTGAAGTCCTACAGATCTAGAAGGTTGATAAAAGTAGCAGACTGTGGCTCCACAATCCGTCCCCAAAACTGGCAAGTACGTTACTGAAAGCATGTGTGCATGAACATAAGGAGGTGGGGTAGGGACACACTTCCTGGAAGGAGATTCTTGAATACGATCCAGCTGCTCAAGGTTTGTATAGCCACCGTCTACTCTGCTCTCCAACTGGATCACAACACCAGTGCACTTATTGCTTTAGAATCACAGCCATAAACAAATTGCCTACATCAGAAATAAGGCAAAGAGGCACTCTAATATGTTCATGTAGGTGCCAAAATTATCCACATCTCTAGTTACGGAGCTATACTTCATTTAAAAGACTTTGCAAGACTAATTATTATGTCCTAGCTCCTGTTAACCTTCTTTTTAAATCCATTTCAAACAAATGACATGGTACTTTCACACATTCCATTTCACACTGATCTGCTGTACTTACTACTTTTATTCTTCTTTTTGATCTTCATAGATGTTTTGAGGCTTTTTTTGTCCTTTTTTGAGGAGCTGTCTCTTCCCTGAGCATCTCGAATCTTTTTTTGGCCTCTAAACACTATAAAAGGAGGGGGGAAACCCACAAAAGTAGAAAGAAACAGAAATAACAACAACAGCAAAAAAAAGCTTGCAGTTCTGTATGTTTTTCTCTCAGTATATACATCTGAGATTGACAAAGCAATAGAGATATAGTTATTGAGGGCTGCCTATTGACCTCTCCTAAACTCTCACCTTTGTTCAATAAAACACATTTTGTTGCACTCTTTTGAAACAACACTTCCAGATGAATGATGGTAGTAACACACCTTAAGGGTATTTTGAGGAAATTCGGTTGTTAACTGGAAACTGTTGCAATGAAAAAACCAATTCTGTCATCTCAGAATTACAGTCAGACATGTATTTTATTCCTTAGTGTTAAAAAAAATTTCTAGGCACTACAACACAGTGAAAGCAGCTGTACTTTTGGTGGACTGCAGAAGAGACAGTCACTTTCACAAAAAAGCTTTTGGATCCAGCCTTGCCAATAGTTAAAAAGCAGGCAGCAGTACACTGACATCATGTGCACAACTTTTGGCTGTGTTTATAATCTTCTGTTCTCTGGTGGTCTCAGGATGAATCTCGAAATCACATCTGAATGTGAAACCCAGCTAAGAAGGCCAGTGTTTGATATCAACTTGACTTCCATTTTTCAGAATATTAACTTCACAAGGGACAAGTTTAAATGGTTTCTCAAACATACAATAACTGACACTTTCTTCCCCAAATTAAACACTTTACAGAGAATCAAGTTTTATGCAAGAAGTAACATCTTCTACTTGTAAGCAGAGCACTCAAAATGCTTTTGTCTTGCTACAATCAATATTCCTTACACAATGTATTACAACTTGTTCTGGGCTTTTCTTGTCAGGTGCAGTATAAACGTTATATACGTTTTTCCTCATTGAAATCATCACAATTCCTAACAAAAGGCCAGGAAAATTCCTGAGTATTTTATTCACTAGATGATTATACCATTTCCACACATTTGAAGAACACAGCAAGCTACTATTTCCTACAAAAATTCACTTCCCAATGGCAAAACTGTAAGAGAAAGAAGATACATCCACAATAGTAAAACAAGAGTTGCTTAGGTTGAAGGCAGCTCTTTTTACGTTTTCCTTTACCATTTTCAACATTCTCTGGCTCTGATTGATTACCACTACTGGAGTTGATACTGGCATCAAAACCACTCAAAGAAATATTTCTCTCTGACTGAAGATCTTGCAGCTTCCCTGCAGCATTCTGTGCCTCTGTTGTGCCATCCATTTCACTTTTGCTGCTTTGTATCTCTTCTTGATTTGGTGGCAGACTCCCAGAGAGAGTGACCGTAGACTGCTGGTTACTGTACTCTGCTACAGGTACAGGAGAAGGTGACTCAGGAGTTGGAGGAGTATTTAACACTGAAAACTCCTCTTCCTTCTCTCTGTCAGTTTTATTCTAGGTGAAAGAACAGATGAAAAACCCTCCTCATTAGAGCAATTAGAAGATTGTAATGTTAAAATGACACAGCACTTACAATTATCTTAAACATTAGATGTGTGGAGGAAAGCTCTCCTCTTCATTTAAAAGACTACAAGTACCTTCCTATAGTCTGTGCTGAGACCTTTCTTCTGAAGACAGGAGCTTTGTCAACACCAAAACAAACGTGAAAGCAAACACAGCCCGTGGTGTAGAAGCAGTGGGGCCGCAGGGTGACAGGCGCAGCACGGCAGCAGTTGGGCAGTTGGGCAGTTTGTGGCCGTTGGGCAGTTGGGCTGCTCCTTGGCACAGGGGTTCCACAGGCTCCACCATGCTGCAGGGGAAGGAGGGGAGGGATGCCCGAAAACCAGGGAAGAATACAGTACTCCATAGTATAAGGTCCATAGAGCAGGTATTTGTTTATTCGATGCCGGGAGAGGGATAGCTTCTCCACAAACTCACTCATCCATTCTTCTCACAGTACTAGCGTTCATACTTTTTTTCTTAAAGTGTACATTTATGCTTTCCTATCCTTCATATTGCAACGCATTTTCTAATCCCATGATTATGTAAGCCTTTGTAGCACAGGGCTGCTTTCTGCACGAGGTGGTCGCCAGCCTCCCGGTGGTCGTTTTTGATGAAGGCTCGTAGGTCTTCCTTGGGCTTGAACTTTTCACACCGGTTTTCTGTTCATGCTGATTCGCCCCAAACCGGGCCAAGAGTTCCGAGACAAAGTCCAAGAAGGAGGCAGTTGCTTTATTTAGCGCGCTGGGTGCGTGGGGGATCGCTGCTTCTAACACACACACACCAGGCACACAGCAGTTTACAACACATGGTTGCAATTTATGCATATTCATCGTTTTCCTTAGAAAAGGTGTGGTTATGCAAACTATTTCTTAGAACTTGTTATTATCATTAGCATACACGGAGCACAGGCACAGTGCTCCCTGGTGTTCGCGCTGAGGAAGGCTCGGTCGTCGTTTTGATGAAAGCTGCATCGTCTTCCTCACTTTACACTTTTCAACTTTCTTGCCTAGGCATGCACAGTGTCTTGCTACCTGTTTCAGCATTTACTTCACTGGATCTTGCAAATTTTTTCCCCTATCTGTTGCCGAGTTATTCAGCCAGCTTCTGCATTGGTTACAGTGTATCTTATTGTAGCGTGAGTATACCCAAGCATGGCCAAGTACAATGATTTTAACCGTTTCAATGCTCTATAAGATTGTCTGCTCTAATAGCCAGTGGTCAGCTTTTTGAAGTTAGCTTGTTCTGCTAAATTTGCCGATTTCTGAAAAGTGCTTCATTCACAAACCCTCTTACAAAGTAACTACTTCTTTCTGCATAGCTACAGCTTTTTGCATAGTTGTAGCTACAGCTTTTTGCATGAAAAAGCTACAGCTTTTTCAAGCATTACCTCGTTGCCTACGCATCAGAAGGTGGGAGTACTGACTGCAGGAGCACTGACTCCTCTGGCAGAAGGAAATTCTGCCTTGCAGCCCACCACCTAAGGAGCCTAACCTGCACCTAAGTACCAGTTAAAAAAAAAAAATTGAAGGAAATACTCTGAAATAAAATGATAGAGATATACACAGACTAGTCCAGTTTGCTCTCCAGAATCAGCAGAGGGAGCTCCCAGATTTCACCCCATCAGGTTGGCTTCCAACACTGATGAAATGGATTCTTCTCATTTGTTTCCTAGAAAGTAATATGTAAATTTAATTTAAAAAAAAAAAAGTGGAAACCCCAAAATATTTATGGGAAAAGTTTTCATTTTTAAAAGGCTGGAAAGTAGATTGTCAAGTCTACTGGGACACCACAGCTCTCCTGTTAAGTATTCATACGCCAATCAAAAGAAGCAGAATAGGGAGTACTTAAGAATATATCAAGCCAAAGTCGGGGGTAACAATGGCAAAAAAGGGAGAGAAACTGCCTTTATTTTCTTTCATTCTTAATTTTTGGTACTTTCCTTAGATCTGCCTTTACCCATTCATCATACATAAACACAAAAATAAATCCTACACATTTATGGTTTTTAGCAGCAAATTGCAATATTTGTAAGAGAAATTACTGGGGAAAAAAAAAAGAAAATCAGGAGCCATATAAAATGGAATTAGAATTTGAATAAAGAAGTCATTTGTGTACTTTTCAATCTGCTAAGTTTCAGCTAAGGTTCAATTCTCCATATACTGGGGCACAGAGGATGAAGGCTTTTTAATACTGACTGGTAAGAGCAGAAGGTGCTGTTTTTCCAATCAGCACTGGACAGTAGGGTCACAAGTAAAACACACCATCCAAATGAAAATTTGGTATGGATCTCTAGCAGATTTACTTCATATATATACTGTAAAAATTTAAAAATAAGATGAATGTGACCAGGTATTAAAAATAAACACTTCTGAGCCTGAGTGTCTGCAAAGTGCGTATTTCGAGTGACTAACCTTTTGGAGTCACTAACTTTCAAGTAACTTATTTTGCACTAAGACTTTTCAATTCTTTTTTGGTTCAAGGCTTCCATTTTATATCAGAAGGATGCAAAGTAAACAGTAGTCCCTAAGCACCAAGATATTAACAACAGGCATCTTATGATCTAAGGCTGGACCTGTTCAATCCAAAACCAAAGAGGTACACTCTAAGAGATTGCCCTGTAGGTCCTCCACAGAATTCCTAGAGGAAAAACAAGGAATAAAGAGTATTTTTCCAGCTGCTAGATTTATACTAGCAAAGGTATCACTTTCTCAGGAAGTATGGTGACGTCAAGGAAGTTGCAGGCCTTGGCAAATTCACTAAAAAGTTCCAGTACTCCTCTGTGTAGCTTGTAACATAAAAGGATCAAATCATTTTTTTTTTCAGATGTGATCAAAAAAAAGGAGGAGAGTTAGTCTCATATCCAAATACTACAGTATTAGATGAGGTCTCCATTTTAAAATTTAATTTATTTTTAAATAATTCCCCTTCTTTCCCCTTCTCCTTACCCCAAGAAACACTACTCTTCAGAACTTGAAATTTCATCATATGTGTTGTTTTTTATTTCAGTGGCTGACTGTAAAGTACAAAACTTGTATATCGGTAAAGCTTCAACAGAGACAGAAATTAGCACCTGGACATGCAGCTTTCTGAAGGCAAGAAAGAACAGTGTTGACAAGCATAACTCCAAGTGTTAAACACCTGAAACAACCAGAAATAACATGTTTTGTGATATTGTACCATATGTCACACAGAGTTAAAACAACCACAAACTCATTAGTATCTTGACTTCATTTCCCACTATGCTTAGAAAGGTTGCTTAAGACATTTCATGTCAAAGATCTGATTCCTGTAGGTCACTGTAGATGTTGATCAAAATCCCATCAAAAATCAATATCAAAACCAACAACAGTGAGACTTTTCTTCCTGGCAGTGGTTTAGGTGTTCCTGGAAATCACCCTGCCTAGACACAGAGAGGTGTATTCATGGTAGGGAGAGAAGCATCATGCTTAGCTCTAACTGTGACCTTTGCTGGCAGATCTTACTAGCAGTGAATAAATGACATTTGTCCTGCTCTTACTAAGAGGCAGGATGGGAATCAAAGTCTAGGTGACAGAAGAAGGGCACAAGAGCTTCAGCCTTTCCAGAAGAGGAAAAACACACAGTACGGTGAATTTGCCTGGGGTTTAAGGGGTTTCTTTACAGATCTATAGACGCAGTAATGAAGCTTAAAAAATGACAGCCAAGGACAATCAGCAGATATGCTGAAACTGAGTGAAGAAGAAGGAGACCTGCAAATTAACTTAAAGGTGCATGGAAAGCTTCTCTACCTTTTTCAGTTGCTTCAAGTTTTAAATGGAAAAATATAGGAGGACTTCAACTTATTTCTGTTAATTCTAGAATAAAGACAATCAAAAGCGTGTACTCCTGCTTACATTAAGTAAAGCACAAGAAGCCATTAGACTAAGAAGAACTGTGTTTAGAAGTTTGAGGCAGCCTTAAGGGTAGAAGTGGGGAGGGGTGGAAATCTGGCCTGTCACAACCACTCAAGGAGCATCCAGTCCATGAGCAGCCCCTTGCTGCAGGTGTCCCAGTAGGTGGAGTCAAAATGGAGCCACAGCTTGGAGGGGAAAGTGCCAGGGTTGAGAGTCACAGGAGCCCCAGCCCCGTGCCCAGCAGGGGCGGTGGTGGCTGATGGACGTGACATGTTGTGTGAGTGTCCAACACCACATGACAACAGCGAGCTGGCCCAGGCGTGGGATGAGGCCAAGGAGGCAGCAGAGCAGGAATGCGGCTATGCAGGAAGCCCTGGCAGCTGCACACACCTGTGGGAGATGAGGCCAGCCCAGAGGGGCCCTCGAGTGGGACAGGGGTGAAATGGGAGGAAATGAGGAGCAGAGAAGAAGGGCCAGATGTCGCGAAAGAAATGCCATTACATCCCAAAGGTGACATAGAGAGAAGAGGGAGGGAATGAACCAGTGATTCCTACTGATCACCCTGACATTTTCAGGACAAGAGGCCTGGGATGGACTGTGCATCTGCCTCCTGGTGTTGACTGAAATTGTGAGCTCATTACCCAGTGTGGATTACCTGAGAATATCTCTCGAATGCTCATTGGCGTTCCCCATTTCAGGAAAGGAAAGCTGCTCGCCTCATTCTTTGGGACAGTGACACTTCAGAAGCCACTGGCGAGCTTACTACAGCAGGACATAAAAACGGATCTTAAAACACCCGAGATAGTTTAGAGTTTTACTGGCACATCAGGTGAAAAAAAGCAGGAGGGCATTCTAGCTACTTCTTCATTTTCATCACTCTGTCCTCCAGGTGACCTGTTCA